>SSHR01002293.1:0-11815 GCA_006518225.1 Fusarium neocosmosporiellum
GTCCTGCCAAGCTGCATGATGATCTTCCCCCCCCCCCCTTCTTCTGGCTACGCCCTGTCAGTTACTGTACTACCCCCGGGTCTTGGCTGCCTCTCTCCCCGGCGGCATCTCTTGTCTTTTCAGATGGACAAATCACGAAAGGTCTGATTGTAACAGAGAAGGGGTCCCTCTTCGTTTCATGTTTGCTCGGAGTTCGGCATCGCCTGGAATAAGTGGAAACTCTTGATAAAGTGGGCAGTGGCAGACAGACATGGATGTCTAGGAAGAACAAGGACCACGGCCGCGGATGTGCGCAGTAGACGCAGCTTCCATCATCATCATCATCATCATCGTCATGACTGCTCAGGAAATTCTTTTTGTTTGTCTTCCGCTTCAGCCGCAGGAGGGCCATCTGGCGGTCACCAGCTCCTGATTGAGGTGTGTAATGCGCTGGACTGTTTTCCTGCAAGTCATGCTGTGCATGAGGATGATCAGCGAGCCCTGATTTGTTTCCCTTTCCCTCCCCCGCCATCTACCAGAAAGTGATCGACACTCGCTTCCTGGAACACGGCTTCCCTCCATCTTGTTGTAAGAAAAAGTCCTGGAGTCATTTCTTCTTCCTTCTTCTCCTTTCTCTTCAACTCACAAAAAAGTAAAGACTATTCCTTTCACGGCCTCTCCGTTGCTTATACGTCATCGTCGACGTTTAGCTAGGACATCCCTGCAAGCTCCCCAGCACGAGACACCGAAACCGAGCCCGGCGATTGGAACGCACCTCTCTAGCAGCAGACCTACAACGGCGCGTGTGATTGATTGCTTTCTCTCCTCCTCCGCTGCTCGCTCGCCGTCGCCGAATCCCGACTCGGTTTTGTAAGTGGGAATCAGAGTCTGCTGGACGCTGACTCTTTTCCCAACACCGCCGGTCCATCTCCGATCGGCCGGGCTTCCTTTGAGTCGGGTTTTCAGCTTAAAAATCACCGGGGCCAGATTAGCGATTAAAAAGACAAGAAGCATCAGCACGCAATACAAGCTTATAAGTATCATCAGAGTTGTCGAGTCTTGATTACAAAAGCACCTCAGCCACAAGCCTACAACAAGACAACAACATCCAGTGGAATCACCAGAAACCACAAAACACCCTTTTTTTTTACAACATCACCATCAAAAGAACAGAGTCCCGAAAACTTGACATCAGAGATTATGGACCGCTCCCGTTCATTCTCGCGGCCAAGCACTGACAGCCGCAAACCAAGATCACCATCTCCCCCTGCCACCAGAGGCAGAGCCACTTCTCGCCCTCGTCCTGTGTCCTTCCATCCTAGCACCCGTGGTGTTTCTCGTTCAAGGTCGAGGGTGAGAAGATCATCAGAATCTAGCTCTCGCTCGTCTTCTTACTCTCCCACTCGCCGCCACAGCCACAGTCACCATCACCAACATGGCAGCCAGCATGGTAGTCAACACAAGAACAGCCACGGCCAGTCCCATGGATCATCTCATAGCCAGGAGCGCCATCACGGCCTCTTCAAAACTTCCGCCGGCCTCATAGCCGGCATCGGCCTCGCCACCGTCCTCGCCCACAAGGTTTGGCCCAAGGGCGTTCTCTACGGCGACGCTGAAGAGTGGGAATCCCGTCCTCACCCGAAACACCGCCACTCGGACCGTCACGAGCACCACCACCGTCATCGCCGTGCCTCGGATGCCGAACGCGCCATCGACCGTGCCAGACGCCACGGCGGCGATGTCGTCTACTACGAAGAGGTTGGGCCTTTCCCCGGCCGGAGACGCTCCGCGGCTCTTCGGAGTTATGAGAGACTGTCCCCCGCTGAAGAGGAGAGGATACGCCGGATGTCCCGGGACGAGCACCCCCGTGCGGGACGTCTGCCCTACCCCGATGAGCCCTACCCCGGCGAGAACTTCTACGAACCCGAGCGCAGGAGACATTCTGTGGCTCAACCAGTTGCCGTCCCCCGCTGAGCGAGAGAGTTGATAAACAAAAGTGGCTTCAGCGAGCGTCATTCTAAAATTGATACGTTTTACGTCGGATGGGATAATGAAATGAAATGAGTTTCTTTGTGTTACAAGATCAAGTTTGTTATTGGGGGGTTGAGATTGTTTATCTGGGCTGGCACCTTTCGTTACTTGGCATTTTTGATATCCGATACGAGACAATGATTTGATGGTTTTAGTTATTTTACTCTTTTATAACGTTGTTGCTTTAGAAATACACATTTATATATTGTGTTGCCTCAAACCAGTCAACTCTATGTCATGCGCTCTGTCCACCAACGCCTTTGGAATAACCCCAAACCGTTCCTATATGTTTCAATCATAGAGTTCAAAGTGAAACTCGCACGTTTAGTATACATCATCTTCTCCGCATTCAACATCGTTAAGCCAAGCTTGATCCAGGGGATGATGGGCTGCTTGGAGCGCTCTCCGCGCTCTCCTTTGGTCTCATCACCTCCACAGCTTCCTGCCAAGCGTCACCAGCGGTACGTCTCACAAATGCCGTGTTGAGACAATCGCCAAAGTATCTTTCCCGTCGAGTTGTCCTCCTCTCACCTCCTTCCAAAGCCGAGTATGCGCTGCGAGTGGTACGCATTCTCTTTCTCTTTCCACCCTCGCTCAGAAGGTTGCTCAACTTGAGTCGCTCCTGCATGAGCTTGTTGTCAAACTCTACGATGCCTCGCACCCATGGAGCAATGTCCAACACGATGAGCTTCATGGTGCGATCAAACACTGATGGGCCCAGGTGGCTGGATGCCGCTGCCTTCTCATTAACCGCAATAGGGTCAAACGCCAGCGCCAGATCCATCCGAGTCATAGGTGTCGTGCAATGCTCGAAAGAATCGTCCAGAACCGAGACTGCGCGGTCCTCAGCCAATGGCTGGAGAATAGACCGGGATGTGACGTCGGCTGTCGGAGATGGTTTGAAAAGTCTCTGTCTCGTCAGGGATTTGAGAGAGATCGAGAGGCCAACGCTGGGCGTAGATGGCGGCGACTTGGGATCAGCCTCCAGGAGACGACGCCCCACGATGAAATCATCTCTCATCTTGGTCGGAATCTCGGGCAGTTCTGGATCGAGAACTTCCTGGCATCTAGTTCCCAGCGAGCCACTTGAGATAAGATCCGCGTCGCTCATCGAAGTGCAAAACTCATCGAATGCCGCCAGAACGTCAAGTCTCTGACTGGGCTCCGATGCGTTCCTAGTTACATCCTCGGCCCAGGATTGGAGATGCAAGCTGTTGTTCCAGTCACCCATGTCAAGTCTCCATGAGTCCCAACACTGCTTCATCACCTCTTCTTCCGACTCCAATGGGTCAAGGCATGTGGCAGTGAGATCACGCCCAATCCATCCCATACCCTTGCGGTAAGTGTCTTCGCTCAAGACCCGAACCACATCCCCATTCTCATCCCGGTCAGAACCCTTGGGCCATCGGAGGTAGAACCAGTCGAAGCCACCTTTGCGATCTCCAACGCTAATCTGACACCAGTAGTTGAGTTCTGCCAGGGCAGCCCTCAAGTCGTTGTTGCGTGACTTGTACAGGGCCTCGACGGCGGAACGCTTTAGCAGATGGCCCTCGTTTGCTGCAACAAGCAGACAGTGATCGATAGCTAGATCGTTCGGTGGATGAGAGAATCGAAAGATGCCGTGCAAGTTGAGGGTCTGGAGGGGTACCATGTTCTCGTCATTGCAGGTCATGATGAATGGCCGTTTTGATTGTGCCATCATCCCCATTAAAGTCGTCCAGAATTGCTTATCCTCTTCGTAAAGAACATCCACTTCCTCCAAAAGGATGAGTGACTGCTTCTGACTCTGGCTTGCCTTGGTTGTTTCGTTTGACTTGTCTTCGGTAGACTTTTTGGTTGGCTTCTTCGCGGCGGCCGTTGCTTTGGGCTGGAAAAAGGTTGTCATGATGCCCTGCTTCCCCGACTTCAAATCTCTGGCCACTTCATCCTCCTCTGCCTCTGTAGTGGGATCAGCACGGTGCTGTTGAACGAGATGGTTGCGCGTCATGTCGCCAACTTTCTCCAGGATATCCTTGCTGCTTCGCCTGCTCCCTGGGTTGATCTCGAAAATCTCAAAACCCAGCTCCTTGGCTACAGCGTAGACGGCGGCTGTCTTCCCGCTGCCATGGGGTCCGCTAATAACCACCGCATTCGTGAGGCGTCCTTGATCTTTCCCACCCTTGGCAGCTGCATCTCCGCTTCGAATGACAGTCTTTTTCGTGAGTCCTGAGCCAGCAGGCGCCCAGTCATCGTCATTCTCGTATACCTCGTCCATCTCGTTCGCTTCCTCCTCACTGTGGATAATGAAGCCATCCAGATTATCCTTCTTTCTCTTCTTCTTGGGAGCAGCAGAGGATTTAGCCTTTCCCTTTGCCCCTCCTGCGTCAGTATTACCGGTGCCGACAGACTGAACCTTGAGTGTTTGTAACCATTCTTTGAGTAGAATAGCCTCCTTGCCAGCTTGGAGAACCTCGACCGCTGTACCTGGGGCGTACTTATGTGTCCAGGACAGACCTTCGCATGCAGACTTGTCATATGCGGAAAGGCTAGTCTCGAGTTGTTCATATAATCTAAGAATAGCCGGGTGTGTTCTTTTTGGCTGAGCATTGGGGGCCCCGTGTCCTATTATGTCGTCGTCGTCCTCCTCAGTAGGTGTGAGCTGCAATGTTCGAAGTTCTGATCGGATGCGCTTCTGAGCCTTTCGCCCACTTTCAAAATGCCTTGTCGGGATTCGTAATTCGGTTGGTGCTGGCTCGAAGTTGTCATTATTTGTGGGAAGCGAGTTGCGGAGAGCAGCGAGATCCATGCTGGTGCAAAAGCCTCCCAGAACAGATTCTTCTGGAGAAACCGTCACTGTATAACCCTTTGACTTCTTGGCGGTGTTGTCCTGATGGGCGACCTGAGAACAAACTGGAATTTCGAGTCCACGAACGTGGGCCATTCCCCTTGCAGGCCAAAGAGGATATACGGCCCCAGGAATCTTTGTTGTACCAGTTCTGATACCGAATCGTGGGACCTGATGGTCAGAGGTGAAAGGGTTTCGTGTCTTATTCGGGGATAATGGCGTGGACGTAAAGACTGTCTGTCGAATCGGCCGGTTCTCAGCTGTTTTATGGTTCTCGCTTGGGGCGGGGGGTGTCTGTTTCGCTTTCCCGGTGAAGAAAGGATGCGTAGCTTTGGCCGGACCAGCTGCTTTCTTAACAACACTTTCTTTCGGCTTCTTGGTTCGGCTCTTCGAGGAGTTTGGAGGAAACAGTGTCTTGCCGTTCAGGATTTGAGTGATCTTATCACCCACATCCTTTCGGCTTGCGTCATCTCGGCCGTACTTTACGCACACTATGCGGGAAGGAAGGTTTTTCGACTTCGGTTTGGGTGGCGATCCGAGTGTCCCTGTTTTCGGGTTCCATTTGAGGACCTTGGGCTTATTTGCGCTATCGGGTAGGTTTGAGGTAGAAATGGATGGTGCTTCGGGGGCAGGCTGTGAAGGGGCTTCGGCGGAAGTCATAGGCGCATCGCTTAGCGGAGGAGTCGGAATATCGGTGGTATTAGGTTCGGGTGTTGTTATATCTGAAGTCTGCTCCGTGGGAACAAGAGTTGTCTGTCGCCCTTCCCCTTGGCGTTTTCGGCGTGGTCTCTTGGAACCTGGAGCATCCGGTGCAACAGAGCTGTCCGGCTTTCGACGCTTTCGCCGGCCGTTAGGAGAGTCTGACCCCGATTGAGCGCTATCGTGCTGGTTATCGTGGTCGGGGGCTGTAGGGGGTTGGGCCGAGAGTTCGGAGTGGCATGCAGGGTCAATGGTAGGTTCCTTAGAGAAGAAAGGATGAACCTTCTTGACTCCAAGTTCCCTCATGCCTTCCTGGGCCATCGCCTCGACCAAAACGGATCCCATTGATACGTGAAAGGCTGCTCCAAAGAAGCATCAGCATCTGTCGAGTGGCCGTAAGAGCTGAAGATGACGAACCTTCCAGTCAACGTTAAACCACCAATTCACGAATGAGGACCGTAGAGTGAGATTCGATAGTGAAGGAAGATTTGAAAATTGGAGCAAATAGAGCGTTCGAGGGAGACAGAGCCTTTTGAAAGTGGGTGCAGTTTCGTTGAAGACGGCGAAGAAATCGGAAGCGTCCTGGGTAACGGAGCACGGTCAAGGGTCGCGTTAAAGTGGTTGAGCGCCGACGCGTCGATTTGACGCGCGCCGCGAGAACGACCCGGTACGTACCTTCACTACGTCAGGGATTCTGCAGGTGGCAGGCACGACCCCACCACCCAGACCGAAACCGCCCCACTAGTCGGACTTTGGGTCGGCCCGCTCCCAACTTTTTTTTTTGAGCTCTTCACCTGTCGGCCATTCGAAGAAAAGTGCAGGCGACAGCACCGGACTTTTGTCAAGAATCGCAATTCCCAGGGCCAGCGGTATCTTCGAATCCTCACGATACCGAAATCGCCATGGCCTCTGAATACAGAATCCACAAGCCTTATGTGCTGGCAGCTCTGCCTCGGCCTCTCGACCATACTGAAGGCCGCATTGTTGCGCGAGAGGTCTACGGCTTGCGCGACGGCCAAAAGAAGAGGAAGAGGACGGAACTGGTCGTCGGCGTGGATGGAGAGACTGCGAGTATCTACGATGTAGGTCTCACAATTAAGATGTACTGAAATTATGCTAATCGCAAACAGGTCCCTGCATCAAGACTGATCACCTCGTATCCTATCCCGCCGCAAGAATCTTTCACCTGCCCCCCTTACTCGATTAGAATTCGGCGCGCTGGAAGCAGCGATGTTTCTAGATATACCTATATCTCTACTCGCGATTCGACAGGCCAGAAGATTTCCCTCTTCAAGGATGTTGTGCATCAGGACGGGAAGACAACCTCCACCTCGACCGCTTCTCAGGTCCTCAAAATTTCGCCTATCCGATACATAACCTGTTCCTCGAATGCATCAGAAACTTCGAATGTGGGGGATATCATCGCGGTTTGCCAGAATGGAGAATTCGCTTCGCTTTCAGGGGAGAGTCTCGCCGTTCAATGGACAGCTTCATCCAAGTCCGCTGTTCAGGACGTTGTCGCAACGCAGATCGAGGGCTTCGAAGTGGACTATGTGACCTCGGGAACCCTGGCTGAATTCAGCGAGGGAATTTTCAAGGACAAGCCAGAGATCTTCAGTGCTCTGCCCAAAACTCCCGTCTCTGAGCCTGAGCTGATTGCGCTGGTGTCGAGGTCTGTCAGCCAAGGTCAAGAGAGCCGACACTCTGTCATTCTGGCTGTTGCTTCGGGAGTATCTTCCGCTTCATCTGACATTCAGAAGTTGGCGCCACTTGAAATTGCCCCTATCGGTGCTCCCACGACCCAGGGTGCTGAATCATCCACCTATCAAGTTGACATCCAAGCTGCCCTCCTGCTACAGTTGCAGCAAGGCTCTCTCAAAGTCTACGACCTCACCACACCTGTCCCAAAGCTCAAATCTGTGGTACATATGGAGAACGCGGTGTCCTTTTCTCGCCTGTCCCGGCCCTTCGTCCTGTCATGCTCACTTGAATCCATTGGCCTCTACAACCACCAATATCGCTCAATCCATGCGAATGCGCCTCTTGATCTATCTGAGCTCCCCGCTGAGTGCCAAAAGCCAAAGACGTGCCAGTTGATTAGCTATCTGCGAAGTCAAGATCTTGTTGTCGCTCTGGTAGACAATGTCCTTGTCTCTATTCAAGTCGAACCGCCTAAGAGCCACGGGAAGCGACGGAAACAGGGTCTCTTGATTGACTCCATTGGTCGGGGAACCACAGTCGAGATCTCCGCGAAGAAGGCAAAGTCTGAGAAGCTGGCTCTCGAGTTCTCCAAGCAGGTTCCTGGAACGATGACGGGGGAGTATTTGGCCAAGCTGCACGCTGAGCTCAACACAGCAGATGGACTTCTTGCAAAGGACGATCTCAGTGGATGGGAAACCCTGTTGCGCAAACAATTCCATATGGGTGTCCGATCTGTTCCTAATGGCGACGGCAAGGCAGTCAACGGACAGGAGGACAAAGACTCGCAGGAAGTACCCGAGTGGGAATGGCTCTCAGGGCCGTCGTCGTATGCCGTCGTCGACCGTCGTTGGGTGCTCTACGCGATTGGACGATGCTTTTCTATCACCATGACTACAGACGAGGAACCTCGGCCAAAACTACGCCTCAACCTGCCTGACAGCAACGTCACATCCTACCTGGTCGTTGCCGGGCACCTGACTCTCTCGAACTTGAAGGCAGCATTCCGGGATGAGTTCGACGCGGAGGCATTGGATAGCAAGAATCTCGCTAATGATGTGCTTTCGAGCTTGGCCGACGCCGACCCGTCAATGACGCTCGTGTTGAACTATCTCCAGGCCACACAACTTGGCGAGCTGGAGCTTCTCGTAGCCATCCGAGCCCTCATGCTGAATCTGGATCTAATCTCCGACCCTAGGAAGCCGGCCGGGGCTAAACTCTTGAAGAATGAGGCACATGATGGTGCCGAGAACTATGAGATGGACCTCGACGACCTGGAGCGGGACATTGCGATAACGGAATACTACCTCGGAGACGACAGCAGCAGCCGCTCACGGGGACTCACATTAGCCTTTGCCAAGCTCTGGCGGCTTCCGGCAGTCACGACGGTGAAGGCTCTGCGGGCGACGTTCAAGACGGAGGAGATCCTATCACTCATCTACACACTCAGGGTGGAACTTGTCCGAGGGGCGTGGACATCGCTGTATATCGACCCAACCAGCTTTGATTCCGAGGGTAACGACCCGCCCCCGGACGGTGTGATCACATTGATCTCGGATCTCCTCGGTCGATGCCTCGATGCCGTCGGCGCCGGAGGATGGCTGCTGAACGACGCCATCTCAACCGATAAGTCCGAGACCGGCGACCTGTTGACGGCGCTGAAGCTTGAGGTTACTGCGGCTCTCGAGGGTCTAGAGGAGGCAGTGTATCTGAATGGTGTCGTTGGCGAGGCAGTCCGATTCGGGCTGGCGTCACAGAAGAGTGGTGCAGCCCGACAGACGTGGAACGCAAACAAGCCGATCCCGATGCACTTGGAGGGCCGGGAGTCTCGACTGCTACCGCTGGGGCTCAAGACGAAGCAGCTCCCTACCAAGGACAAGGTGGTGTCGGGCGGCGAGGTGGTGCAGCGCAGCATGCGAGAGACGGGCCACCTGATCAGCCAGAAGGTGGAGGCATACTCGCTAGAGAAGCTGGCGATCTAAGCCGTGTGGTCAAGGGGGATTGGGCCCGGAGCAACGAAGGTTTACTTTTAAGGCAACCAAGAGAGATGGCACTACGGAGACTACCGTTTGATCCATGGGGAGCACGTTGCAGCGACAGCGGCCGGCGACACCAGGGAAGCCACATGGCATGCGGCTGAAAAGCTGCAGCGGGCATCCTTGACGTCGACGGGACTAGCCTCGGCCTTGGCTTATCGCGGAGAGACCATTCGGTGAGCGGATTAGAAGAAGAGAGGCGAGACTAGACTACGCCCAGGGACCGTGGTGAAAAGGAGGCCAGGACGCGGGCCGTGGCAAGACAAAGGAGATCGGCTACACACGGCGCAGGGCAGATGAGGGGTGCGGAATTGACAACTTAGATTCGAATCACATGTCGAGGGGACCTGGGGTTATCTACCAGGAATATGGCTGTTCTCTTTGTGCGTTATGTTGTGTTGATTGTAGATGAAGCTAGTATTTCAAAGGTTGGGCATGTAGATGCATTTTGGGAGAAAGAGGCGTATCAAAAGAAAAGACGGCATGTTTGATTCTCACGTCACACACCGTGGCTCTGTGTAACCCATTTCGCCGAAACTGGTTCTCACCGTGACCGAAAGTGCTCACTCGTGCATCAGGCAGAGCATGCACATTGAGGCATCGAACCGCTCCTTTCGGGAGTTGCGAGGTGAAATACGAAAAGAGACGGGCATGTTGTGCAGCTGTTGGGCTACCCTGAAGCGTTGGATGTGTGGATGATGACGATGGCGTCTGCCTACCTGTCAGCCCTGTGTTTCTGGTTTACGTGCAGTAACATTGCAGGACTAGTCCTGGTCATTGAGTTTGGGTTGTGGTGGATGGCATGTGTAACGTACTGTATCTCGCATCGCAGTTGGGTGAGTCACTATCATTGCCATCGGAGCCTAATGGCTTCAAGTGCAGTAGAGCCTCGATCAAAGTGCAAAAGCATGACCACGGAACAGCGGCATAAACAGCCAAGGATCATCAAAACAAAGTCCAAGATGACGGCTGCCTGCTAAAGCTCAACGTGATGTTGCTCATCTCAGCCCCGTATTATCCCCCATCAAACAAGCACTGCCTGGCATGTCCGTCTGCGGGAATCCCTAGCTACAGACGAATACGCGAAGCCGAGCTCCCCGTCCCGTAAGAAGCAAGAGGCTCGGGAAGTCTGCGTCTGCAGCAAGCCGGGGGGACGTGTTTCAAGGAATGAGTGACGACGAGTGGAGGGATGGAGGGGGGAGTCAGACTGCAGGATGCAGGAGCCAGCAAACACGAAATTCCCTGCATATGGCAGATCGGGCCTTGGTTGTTTGTTGGTGGAGAAGAAGGTGAGATGGGGAGTGGGTATTCTGGGGGGACGTTGCTCTCACGAGGACAGTACCGGTAGAGAGGCAAAAAAGTTAATGGGGAGCCCGAGGATGGCGAACCAGTATTCTAGAAGATGTGGATGACAAATTGGCGTCTGGCAGTCGGACTCTACCAATGAAGCCAAGAGTAAGAGGACACACAGCCTGGTTCCTTTGATCCAGCCATTGTCCTGGCTGGCTGTGACGTTTGGTGCCAGCAATTGGTGATGAAATGATGGACAGGAGCCGCGCGAGATGAAACTGTTGATCATCTTCAGGTATGCTCTATTTTCGGCCCTTGTGCCCGGATAAAAGCCAGACCAGCAGGGAGACCATGGCCCTGGACCAGAGGACAAAAAATCCTGAGTCTTGCTTCCAGTGATCGTCATCTTGTCTTGTTGTTTGGTCTTGGGCCCTGGACCCGACAACCAAGAACTCCTGGGTCTCCCCTAGCACGACCGGTCCAGCTAGCTTAACGCGCCAGAGATGCCCCACGCCAGCGCCCCGTTGCCGAGCGGGTGGCGCAGCACGTCCACAGGGACAGAGGGAAAAAGGAGAAACGGTTCTCTTCTGCAGAACTGATCGCGGAAACGAGTGAAAGTGAGATCACGCCGATCTAGGAGACAAGATGGCTGTCAGATTAGCAGAGGCTGGCTATACTGTGGCTTTTTTGCCAATTGTCTCGGTCTCAGAACGAGGTCAGCCTTGTAGAAGCCATGATGTAAGGCTGTTTATTAGACGGGGCGGCTACCTACGTCACCGGCCCTCCAAGAGGCAGGTACTGTATCTGGTACCTTCCCCCCGGATATAGTACCTACCTCGACCAGGGTCTTGTCTTGCCTTGGACCGGATCAACACCTGAATTTTGCACCGTCGAGACGTGGTATTACCGGGTGAAGCGAGGCAATTCGAGTCATTGAGTGAGATCATCTCGAGTACCTGCGCCGAGCGACAAACCGATGAGACGGGACAGGACGGGTCCAAGTTGATGTTATTCCGATATCCCTTTGATCCATGGCACGCCCACCCTCCTTCATGATCCCTCCCTCACCACCATCACCACCACCACGACGACGGCGACAAATCAACTCCCACCAACCACCAGAGACACGCCTGCACACCCACAAATCAAGTGATAGATCGCTATTGCTCCTACGCCTCTCCCTCGTGCCTACAGTACATGTACGTACTGCCCCTACATACGTCTTCTGTGACTCCCCACCACCACCACCCCTCAAGCG
>SSHR01002294.1:0-27667 GCA_006518225.1 Fusarium neocosmosporiellum
GCTTATAAAAGGGAGATGAAGCTCGTGAAGCTGTCGGTGAGGAGCTAGGACTTCCAGCAAAACTCACAACTCCCACCGCCGCCATGAAGTTCCGCAGCGTATCCCTCGCCGCCTTGCTGCTTCAGGCACCTCAATGGGTGGCCGCAGCTCTGAAGGCGACCGAGTCCGACACTGAGCTGGTCATCTCCAACGACCGCCTCTATGCCGCCGTCCAGAAGCCCGGTGGCTCCATTGTGAAGCTCACTCTCGATGGAACGAACCTCTTGGGCACGAGATCGGGCTCTACTGGTCAGGGCCCGTATCTCGACTGCTACTGCACGCCCAAGGGATTCTGGACGCCCGGCACCATGACGCCCAAGTACAAGCTCTTCAAGGGCAAGGATTCGAGCGGCAAGGACTACGGCGGCATCATGATGGCCGACACGTACACCGAGACGGGCCAGGTGCTGGAGCAGTACTGGTTCCTGAGGGACGGCGAGACGGGCCTGCACACCTTCAGCAGGGTGGCCTACCACAACGAGGAGCAGCCGTTCCTGCGCAATCTGCAGGAGCTGCGCACCATGTTCCGGCCCAACAGCGAGATGTGGACGCACCTCCTGACCAACGAGAAGCAATATGCGCCTCTCCCCGGAAACGAGGCCAAGGAGAAGCAGGTCGTGGTGCAGGATGCCACGTGGTATATGGGTAACACGCCTGATGATGCCTATGTCAAGCAGGAGGCGGACTACTTTACAAAGTACACATTCCAGGACAACTGGCGTGATATCAACGCCTATGGACTGTAAGTATACACAAATGGCTTTAAGAATTGGTGACTGACGTACAACAGGTTTGCCGACGGCTCCAAGACCGAGGATGGTGATGCCTATGGAGCTTGGCTCGTCATGAACACTAAGGACACCTACTTTGGAGGACCTCTTCACTCGGATCTGACTGTGGATGGTATCCTCTACAACTATATCAGCTCCAACCACCACGGAGATCAGACTGTAAGCCATTCTTACTCCAACCTTGCGAGAGCTAGCTAAGAAGTAACAGCCCAACATCACCCATGGATTTGACCGCACATTCGGACCTGTAAGTATACCTCGGGTAAGGAGAAATGAACATGTCTAACTGGAGATAGCAATACTACCATTTCAACCGCTTCCCTGCCGACACGGATATCCTGACTGCTCAGGCCGATGCCGCTCAGTATGCGGATCCCGAGTGGAACGCCGACTTTTACGACTCCATCGCCAAGCATGTCCCCAACTACGTCCCGTCCAAGAACCGTGGTACTTTTGAGGTCAGGGTCGATCTTCCCAAGGGGGCCAAGAACCCCATCGCCGTTCTCGCTCAGAGCGGTGTCGACTTCCAGGACAACGTATTCGACGTCAACGCTTACCAGTACTGGGCCAATCTGGACAACAGCGGCAGAGCAACCATTCCCATGGTCAAGGCTGGCACGTACCGTCTGACCGTCTATGCTGATGGCATCTTTGGACAGTTCACCAAGGACAAGATCAAGATCAAGGCTGGCAAGACTGAAAAGGCTAAGGTCACCTGGAAGGAAGAGTCTTCGGGCAAGGAACTCTGGCGCATTGGAACCCCCGACAAGACCTCGGGTGAGTACCGTCACGGCTTTGAGCCAGACACGTCCAAGCCGCTGCAGCCGGAGCAGTACCGCATCTACTGGGCGGCGTACGACTTCCCCAAGGACTACCCCGATGGTGTGCACTTTAAAGTAGGCGAGAGCGATGTGGGCAAGGACCTCAACTACGTGCACTGGAGCGTGTTTGGTGGACGGGCAAACTACGTGCGCCCTGAGGCCTATGTCGGTAACGGCGATGTCAACAACTGGACCATCGCTTTTGACCTCAAGGAGTCTCAGGTTAAGCGCAAGAAGCAGGCGACCTTTACGGTGCAGCTCGCTGGAGCCAAGACTGCCGCCGGAAATACGGATGTGTACAACGCCTCAGAGCCTCACTCGAACCTCAAGTACACGGTCAACATCAACGGCAAGGATCTCGAACCGTGGGTTATTCCGTAAGTGCGCTTTCCCCTTACCAGATGTCAGTGCTAACTTGTTCAAGGTATCACCACAGTAGCTCATGTGCTGTGCGCTCTTCTGTGAGCTGCTACAACATTGCGCACAAGTTTGTCTTTGACGCGGGTCTCTTGAGCAAGGGCGAGAACGAAATTGTGCTGAGCCTGCCGTACAACGCTACCGATTATGAGTCTGCTGTGCTGCCCGCGTCTGTTTATGTGCAGTACGATGCGTTGAGACTTGAGATTGACTGATGTGGTCAACTTGTATGAAATAGTAACGAGTTGGGAATGGCTTCCGATCCCGGCATGAGAATAGTTAAATGATGAAGAAAAAAACTCGGAATGAAACTCGAGATCATGCGATAGTCTGTAAAATAGTTGTATCGTCAATGGAGGTTTACAACCAACATGGCTGTAACATCGGAGGCTTTGTGACGTCCAAAACCTCCCGAACGCGACTGAGATGGATCATCCATGTGGAGCTGTCACAGGCGAGGAGGAAAGAGTGATGCAGTCGGAGGGTTTTCGCGTCGCGAGATGTAATCAGATGATTTGAAGGATCAATTGAGAAGGAACCACCAACGGATTTGGCTTGAGTCCTTATAACAAACAGTTAAAGACTAGAACTGCACAAAACAATTAAATGCATTGCATCTGCATTCACCTCAATCTCACCTCATCCCACCTCAACACCACATCTAAACATTTCAACCCATCACCACATCTCGACTTCAACCAACACCAACAAAAGCCCGCCATGGCCTCCGGCGCCTTCTTCAATCCCAGGACCCTCCTGCTGGTGACGCCCCTCGTCTCATCAACCTGCTCCCTCTGGTTCGCCTGGGACCAAGACTTCTTCCTCAAGATCTTCACCCGACCACCCGTGGAGCACAAGCAGGCCGACGCCATCCTGCCGACCTACATCACGGGCTTCTTCGGCTCCGGGCCGTGGGCCGTCGTCTCCCTCATCGGCACCACATTCTGGACCTCGCTCACCGCCGTGTGGCTGGAGCGGCCACTGCTGCGGAGCCGCGGGTCGACGGCGTTTTACGCGGGGACGGCTGCGCTCGCGCTGGGGCACCTCGTCTACGTGCCCGCCGTCGCGTGGAAGCTCAAGAATCTCATGGACGACACGTCGGCTGAGGACGGGACCGACAATGTGGGCATGTTGAGGAGGTGGCTGAGCGTCAACATGACGAGGATGCTGACGACGGATATTGGAGCTTGGCTTTGCGCGGTTGTTGCCATTTCGAGGACTCTGGCTGTTTAAAGTCGGGAGTGTGAGGTTATCGCCATGTCAGACGTTTCGGTCATGGCTTGCATGACTGGAATTATCTCATCCTGTTCTACCAAAAATGCGAAGCAGCTCTATTCACAATGTACAATACTGCAACTGTTGATGTTTCTTACCGGGCCAAGGGTCGATGATGCCACTCTTGGTGTGTGTTCTATTCATAGACGCTTAAATCCGTAACTTATCAATCATGCCAAGACACGTTTTAAAAAGTAGACTCGCTTTGAATAACGTGCTTTAGCGATGGTGCAAGTGACAGTTGGATGACAGAGGTGTCTCTGGCATCTGACTCAATTGCTTCTCGCAAAATTTGACTACGAGGAATGCTTTCTCATGATAAAGAGTACAATCAATGTATTCATGCCGGGCACACAAGACGTTGACCTCTAGACCAATGATTTGTACTAGATGGTTTGTCTCATCGCGAGTTTCAAATGATAATGCACAATATCAATAGATAACGACTCGGCTTCTTCTTGACGCCCGAGCAACACTTCTGTCCCAACACGTACCCTCTAGCAACATGAGCACTCATTGCTTTTTAAAGAATTTTGCTTCAAGTCGCCTATCTGGACCATTGCTCGCTTACCAATAACACCGTCGGGGTTACCATACCACATGGCCTCGTATATGTAAGTGTTCTAGCGTCCGGTGGGCCTCGTCCGGATCACCGACGGGATGAACATGATAACCAGGGGAAAACTTTACCTCTTCTTCTTTATCTCCGGCTAAGTCACCAAAAGAGCTTGGCTACCTGTGGAGACAGGAATGGGTGACGCTATGCCCTGGCCATGTTTCTCGGGATCTGGGAGGATCGATCGATCGTTTCGGTCGTGGTCGTGGTCCAGATTACGCGTCTCCTTGACCAAGCAGCCAGCCACAGCGAAACACTTCCCTCCCTTGCAAGGAGCATGCAGCAACTTATTTCTGGGGCTATTTCTTATAGGCTGATTCTATTCGACGGGAACAGTAAATGTTCTGACTGATGCGTTTCCTTTTTTGGCCATGGTTTCTTCGTGTTGGCCTCGCAACTCCCTGAAGTGACAAGTTCCGTACCTACATCATGGATATCCTCACCGGAGCACAGCCTTGATTTTACGGTGTCCACCAGAAAGCGTGGGTGTGGATACGGGTATGTGGGGGGGGGAGAAACATCGATAGACCGAGTATTGGCATTCCGGAGCCGTGAGCCGTGACTGTCTAAGCTGGTGTGGTGGTGTTTATCATGGCTCCATACCATTGGGCATTGCGTGTACCAAGTGAGGCGTAAGTGTTTCAGTAGTTTCTTTTAACCACTGTAATCTGCGATTTCAGCTTCAAAAGTCTCGGCACTCTTTCTTCAACATTAGCACAAGTACACACTCGACTCTACTCGCAGCTAACACAATGGCCCGGCTTATACCTGAAGTCAAGCCTGGCGAGACGCCACCGGCGTACGACGAGATCCTGCTCTCCAGGCCAGGACAGGATGTCCGACGAGCCTCTCCAAAGATGCCCTGGTGGAACCCGCGATACTGGAGGAAGCGAGTGTGGGCAGGAGTTGTGGCGACTATTCTCATCATCCTCGCCATCATTATTGCGGTTGCGGTTACACAAGCCAAGAAGAATGAATACCCAGACTACACGGCGCTGTCGTATAGCCTGAAAGATACAAGTGCGTTACTCACAGTTGCTTGATAGAACTAACATCTAACAATTGTCATAGTTGAGGGAGAGTCTTTCTTTGACGAGTTCAACTACTTCACCGGATATGACCCAAGTGAGTGCGGGTCTGACTCTTGAACTCGCCAAACTGACATGATTATAGCCGGGGGCTTCGTTCACTACGTCCCCAAAGAACAGGCACAGTCTCTTGTATGCTTACCTGATAGTCATCTTGACCTGTCATTGTACTAACTCCCACAGAACCTCACATACGCCGCATCCAGCTCCGCCATCCTCCGAGTCGACACATCCGTCGGCCCCAACGACGAACCCAACGCCTCGACGGGCCGCTTCTCGGTGCGCGTCGAGTCCAAAAAGACGTACGACGACGGCCTCTTCATCTTTGACGTCAAGCACACCCCCTACGGCTGCGGCACCTGGCCCGCCCTCTGGCTCACCGACCACTCCAACTGGCCCGACAATGGCGAGATCGACGTTATGGAGGCTATAAATCAGGCCGCCGACGGGAACCAGATGACACTGCACACTACATCTGGGTGCTCCATGGATGTGCGTCGGAAGGCTACTGGCAAAGCGTTGCAGAAGAACTGCGACCACAGCAAGAACGACAATGCGGGTTGCGGTGTCAAGTCTGACGCTGATGGCTACGGGACGAGCTTCAACAGCAACGGCGGAGGGATAATGGCTATGGAGTGGCGGGATGAGGGTATTCGAATGTGGCAGTTTGCCAGAGACTCGATCCCCTCCGACATCAAGAGCAAGAAGCCCAACCCGAGCACCTGGGGAACAGCCCTCGCCGACTTTCCCAACACGGATTGCAACATTGGCTCTCACTTTAAGAATAACAGCATCGTTGCCAACATTGACTTGTGCGGCGAGCTGGTGTATGCCGCCTGGGACGAATCGGGATGTGAGTAGAATGTGGTCAACTTCAAGAGAACAAGACTGACGATTTGGAGGTCCGAGCAACTGCACTGATCTCGTTGCCAACAACCCCGAGGCTTTCAAGAATGCGTACTGGGAGTTTGGATCCTTTGAGGTATACCAGACCTCCTGAGCTTGACTGTTGGATTATTATGGACGACTCTTTCTTATGATTCGAAGCGTGGCGTTAAGGGAAGGAGACTTGTGTTTAAATCTGAGCTTGTTTGTAGATAGATGCATGTTGAAGAATAGACAACCCGTGGATTATCTCTTGGTGGGACGGCTACTCTATGAAGCGTTTTGGGTATTAAACCCCTCTGTTGATACACGTACAATCGTCTATTCCGCCATCGGCACATCCGCCAGGGGCCAAAGATCCAAAGAGAGAGAAGTCCGTCTCCCAACGCCAGCCCGATGCTCTAATAAAGAAAACCCATAAACTCCTACAAGAAAAAACATTCATATCTGTACAACACAATTCACCATTTTTGTTGCTTCATGTCTTGTTTCACTCGTCCTTGGGCGACCTCATCCAAGCATCAATAGCCGCACTGAACGCCGCAAACGCCAAGCACCCGCCGGCCGCAGCCTGAGGGCCAGCGTTCTTGGCCAGGACGCCGCCCGTCAGGCATCCGGCGGCGACGCTGTTGGTGAGGTCGTTCTTTGCGCGGAGGCCCTCGACGCCGCACTCGATGCCCGAGTACAGGGCGCCGACCTTGCCAAAGTTCTTGGCCATGGACCACGACCGCGTGCCCATGTCCTTGAAGCCGATCCTGAGCTGCTCCTTGAGCGGGAGGGAGCTGATTGTGCTCTGCGGGGCGCCGGGGACGGCCGTGTGGTAGGGTGTATCGTAGGACATCTAAAGAAGAGAGAGCGAATTAGCCGGCGATTCTTGTTTTCGAGGATGAAAGAGTTGAGGACGCACAGAAGCCATAAACATTCCAAACACACCGCCCATGCCAAAGCCCATCACTCCGGACATGACCGACTTTCCATAGCAAGACTCCATCGCAGCTTGGACCTATTATTCTCGCGAGTTAGCCGATTTTGCGCCCCTCCACATGCAGAAAAAAAGAACGTACAGCCTTGACGTTGGGATCTTGAGGTCCGCCGGATGTGGGCATCGCGCCCGCGGCGGCAGCGGTAGCAGCAGTCGGAGGAGCAGTCCCTGGGAAGTTCATCGTGGCTGCGTGTGGATGGAGTTTCGGATTTGGAGGTTATCGCGGGTTTAGCTGCGGCCGAATGGACTTGGGGGAAATCTTTCGGAGGCAAGATTTTTGCCAGTTGCCACCGCTTTCCGGGGGCGGGATGAAATCGGCCCCACCCTTCCGGACCTTGGCGCGGGGCTTCATTGAACTTCAATCTTCAACTTCAAGATAACTACCCCACCTACCAAGACAGGTAATATCACGTCAAGAAGTACGTTGCGGGAAAGTCGACCAAAACTACTTTGAATGCTAACCTCGGAGTACCTGCGCGGATCAACTAAATCGTTACAAAACTGGAACCATGTGAACCTTGTAAACCCTGTCCTTCATCCCCCATCACAATTCCCTGGCCAAGTCTCGTCCAGCAAGACCTTCCATGCTTGTGAGTTACAACCATCACATATCTGTTCCCTGTAGTCCATCGCAGTCTTTCTCGTTAGCCCTTTGTCATAATGTCATAATGTCATAATGTCATCCCCATCGTGTGCCACAAATCTTTGACTCAGTTGCTGAATCAGTTGCGCCCATGAGACGGCTGTGGCTCGTCTAGTTCTGGCGCGGGGTGGGGCGGTCAGGAAGAGGTCGTCGCTTGGGAGCAGGCGCCTGCTCATCCTCGACAGAGATGCTGCGCTTTCTGTTCTGCAGCATGGCATCAGCCTCCCGGCGAGCAAACACCTCCTGCTCTGGTCCCGTGAATGTGAAGGGGAACATCTCGCGAATCGAGGGCAGTCGAATGGGCCCTTCTTCCTCCTTGCGCTGGACGAGCGTCTGGAAAGTAGCTTGGACAGGCGACTGGCGAGAGGCTTGGATGGACGTCTGGTAAGGAGTCCGGGCGGGGGTCTGCTGAGAAGTTGCCGTGTAGCCCTGGTAGAATGGGACGTACGAAGAAGAACCTTGAACCTGGGTGGCCGTGCCAGCGGTGAGTCCCTGAGTGCGTCGAACATCTTGGCGGGCTCCTGTGGCCATGCCCCGAATGCCACTCCCGAAAGACTGAGGCTGGCAGCTGAGGAGGGCGTTGGGTCCAGAAGAGGGCTGGGTGACGGGCGCCTGCGAAGCAGTTGGCTGTCTGACAGTCTGCGTAAGCTTAGTAGCCTTGATCTGGCGCCGGATCGCCTTTGGGAGCTTTCGCTGGCCAGTGGATGCGAGAGAGCCGGGCGCAGAACCTGAGTTGCTAGCAAAAGGGTTGGCGAACGAGTTGGCAAAGGAGCTGGCACCAGGGGTGACAGCAGGTTTGGCAAAAGAATTTGCAGCAGTGTTGGCAGAAGTGTTGGCAGCAGGGTTGGCAAAAGAATTGGCAACAGTGTTGCGAGCAGGAGTGGTAGCAGTGTTGGCAACGGGATTGGCCAAACTGTTTCGTCCGCCCTGGTTGATGGGCGTGAACGACGAGGAACCAACTTCTCCAAGCTCACGCCCAGTGATAAACTTGTAAAACTCCTCGGGGCTCGCATCTGCGGTAATCCCTTGCTCAGTATCTGGGGCGGCCTTGCGCCCACGCTTCGCCCTGGGCTTGGGCTTGTTTATGTCGTTCAGAAGAGCGGCCATGAGGGGATCGTCCGAAGTGGAAGCTTGAGCGGGAGTAGGAGGGGGCGAAGTCTTGTTCTCCTTGAACCACTCTGTTTGCTCTGTCAGTTTCCAACTCGTAAAAGGGGCAACGCAAACTTACCAATGTCTCGCAGGTGCTTCTCCAGGAAGGGGTTGGCCTTGGGAGACTTGGCACCGGGCTTGAAGTTCTGATAGTGATGCTCGTCTGTTTGACTGTTAGCGCCGACCGAGGAACTGTGATATTGCCACTTACAGAGCATCGTGTGGGTGTACTCGCGGCGGGCATTGGTTCCAACCTCCCTCTTCATGAGTTCAACACATTCATTCCAGCTCAGAAGCCGTTTGGCAGGGTTAGCAGCGTTTGGCGAGACGGGGACAACGATCTCCCAAAAAACCCGCTCCTCTTCGGTGGACCAAACCTTGCCGCCCATCTTGCAAAAAATCGCAGAAGAAGGAGAGCACGGGGCTTGTCGTTGTGGGTATCAGAGAGGGAGAGATGCGATCGATGACTGGTCAAGTACTGCTACGAGATAGTCGGCGTTTGCAAACTTGTTTGGAAGAGGTTGAGTCTCGAGATAAAATTACAAACGGGAGGATCAGAGGGAAGATTTATAGGCTCGGGTTGTGCTGCAAAAAGTCCCAAGATGGGTGATTCAGTCCCAATTGTATTGTCGTGATCCTTTGGATCATCGTTGTGTTGAGAATTAGGCAGGGGCAGGCGCTGAATGGCAGACAATACAATAAGTATTGTTGGTGATTCACCTATTTGGGATATGCAATCCGAAATAGGCTGCTCGATCGAGGCCAGTTTTGTTGGCAGTTGGTTGACGGTGACAATAGCAACAATATCAGACGACAGTTATTCTTCGAATATGCTTCGAGGCTCAGGCGCCTGAATCCCCCGAGAAAGGAGAAACGATGATAAGTGTCGCTCAGCCCTCGAAAACTATTTTCGGTAAGTTATTGTTTGCCATTTGAGGCTATTCATGTTCAACTCACGATGCTTTTCTTCTCCAAAGGGATCACCCCGTCTCTCACCCAGAACCCCCAGCCCCCAGTCATATTTGCGAGCATCATATCCGTTGTCAGCCTGTCGCCGACGAATGCAACGTGCGCAGGATCAGTAACGCCTGTTTCTGGATGCTTTTGGAAGTATTCCATGATCTCCTCCCCACACCCTGGCTTCTTGACTGAATGAGGAAGCACTGGAACGCCTGTGTTCCTCTCTACCTCGGAGGCTAGCTTCATATTCTTGTCCCATGAAGTTGCACCGGCGGTATTTGACACCACAAGCAGCTTCCGACCGGGGTATGCTTGCCTTAGTTTCTCAAAGTGAGTCTGTCATAACCTTAGCAAATGACTCCACGTGTCTCTCTCGAGGTCATTGATAATTCACCTGATAGGGACCGTAGACTTCAATGCTATCAGGGTAGGCAAAACAATCGTCTTTGTCAAGGACGACCGCCTTGATCTCTACCTTTCGGCCATCCTTCTGCAGTCCTTTCTCCAAAGGAATTGGCAGGTCATCGAAGGTGGATACGGTGTGATGGGGCAGACAAAGACTCGGCTTGAAGAACAGTCTTGTAATGTTTAATGATGCCGAAAGATTCAAGTTCATCGTGATACAGTTTCGAAGGATGATGGCTGTGATGTTCTGAGTGAAGTGAATGGTCGTTGAGAGGAAGTTGCAAGCTCGCGCCACATGATCTGCGCCACAAAGCGCCACAACCAATTTAGCAAGGAACGCGTTACTCAAACGCGACTGGTCATTGCATCTCCTTCGTCACCCCTGTTCACCTTTAAAGAGGGCAAATCAATCGTTGCAGGAATACGGGTTGATCTTGCTTCTGCTTCAACCTCAATCATGCCGCGAAAAAAGGCTGTCCTTGAGCCAGGCCATCCCCAGCCAGAAGCACCACGATCTCTCCGAAAACGAAGCCACCAGGAGCTCGATGCAATCCCGGAATCAGATCTCGAAACGACGCCCTCGAAGCGCAGGCGAAGCTCAGCTCGATACTCCCCGATAGCCAACGACGACTCTGACAGTCAAGCTGAAGGCTTCGCTGCGAATGGCACTGAAAGCCCTGCAATTGCTAGCACTGAATCATTAAAGACCGATGATGACGAGACCCCTAAACCCACTCCGCGACGTCGAGGTCGACCCCCAAAGAAGGCTGTGAATGGAGAAACGCCCACGCCGAAAGCGAGTCGCACTGCTCTCTTCCAAACTCCTACAAAGGCTGCTGCCTTTTCTTTGAATGCTGCCACCCCCAGGGCGGCAGATCGATCCGCAAGGAGGAAGAGCGCAAGGGCTTTCATAGAACATGTGGTTGGTGATGACCTTACGGATGAGGAAGACGAAGGACTCGCGAGGCACATTTACGACTCAAGCGAAGATGAGGAAGAGGGCGAGGATGGCATTTCGATTTCCGCAGACGCATCGGCCATAGACGAAGCTGCGACACCGTCAAAGAAGACCCCAAAGCCAAGGGGGCGGCCCAAGAAGACCAGATCTCCAAGCCCGCCTCGTGACTTGCCTCCTCACGAACTATACTTTGCGCACAATAAGCCCGGAAGACCAAAGACATCGAATAATACCCTCGGATCTCTCTCTTTGCTCACCCACGACGAGTACTTTACGATAATTAGGGAGAACCAAGATCACCATGAAGCTGATATCGAGTACTTGGAGAGTCTGCACGCGGAATCCTTTCCGCAATGGTCATTTGAGTTATCACAGGGCTTCAATTTGTGTCTCTACGGTTATGGGTCGAAGCGGCGGCTATTACACAAGCTGGCAGGGCATCTCCACGCTCGAAGCAGGCGGGACAAGGGAGACAAGATTGTCATAATCAACGGTTATGCTTCAACCACGACAATGCGCGAGGTCCTCAGCACCATCGGCACTGCTATCGACCCTTCTCAGCGCATCCCTCTTGCTCAGCCCTCCATCATGGTCCAAGCGGTTCTTTCTCACCTCGCCAACTCATCAATGACACTCACCCTCATTGTAAACTCGATAGACGCAGCACCACTCCGCAAGCCCGCTTCTCAAGCCGCTCTTGCGCAGCTCGCCGCACATCCCCGCATACGCTTGATCTGCTCTGTTGACACACCCGACTTTGCGCTCCTGTGGGATATCGGCGTGCGCTCGGCGCTGAACCTGGTGTTCCACGACTGCACGACATTTGCAGCGTACACTGCCGAGCTTGACGTTGTGGATGAGGTTCATGAGTTACTTGGCCGCAATGCTCACCGTGTTAATGGCCGTGAGGGTGTTGCCTTCGTCTTGCGCAGTCTGCCCGAGAATGCAAAGAATCTGTTCCGCTTGCTGGTGGGTGAGGTTCTCATCGCCATGGAAGAAGAGGGCGAGGGCGGCGATGAGCCCACGGGCGTGGAATACCGGATGGTGTACAACAAGGCGGTGGAGGAGTTCATCTGCAGTTCCGAGATGGCTTTCCGGACTCTGCTGAAGGAGTAAGTACCCTCCTTGGTTTCTTATATCGACCTGTTACTAACGAAGAGCAGATTCCACGACCACCAGATCATCAAGAGCATCACCGACGCCCTTGGAACAGAGTTGCTGAGTCTGCCGTTCCGGAAGGACGAATTGGAAGCAATCTTGGAGGATCTCATGTCATAATTTAGATAATCACTGCCGTATACGTAAAAGCATAACAAATCATGTTTGGCGCAGGAGTTGGCTGTGGGAACTGAAGGATGGTTGCTATATTATCTTAGGGGTATAGAAAGTACATCTCGGGAATACCACTTCCCCAAGACCTGAAGAGAAGTCGCCCTTTAAAGTCTCATAAAACGTTCATTCATCTCTATCCAGCCGCCTGCCGTCCCTCTCATCCATTTTCTCCATCCGACCAAAGGACCATCGCTAAACGCCGTCACCACTGTATCAAATGCCGAGGCTTTTTACGCATGTCCAAAGGACCACTGGTACGATGACATTGTCATTGCCGCCCGTCAGGACCGCCTCCGTAAGACTCGCCATCGAGGCGCACATTGCTGCGTTCCGCGTACTGGCGAAAACACCAGCTTGCTCACTCGTGGCGGGCCAGCCGCCAACTCTTAACCAGATGCTGGCAGCAACCAAGCCAGCAAACACAGCTACGGCAAATGCAACGCTGCCTTCCAGACTCTTTCCACCGCCCCAGAGCCACTTCCGGTGACCGTAGCGGCGGCCGATGAGGGAGGCTGCTGCGTCTCCAAGACCCACGCAAATAACGCCAGACACCATGCTGACTTCACGAGTTGACACCTCCCAGCCTGCAAGACAGCCGGATCCAGTCCTTGGGATTGAGGCGAGAGCAAGCCAGAGGGGGATAGCACATCCGATGAGGAGGAAGATGTGCGAAATGACAACAGGGCCACGAAAATCTCTTCCGTCCACGTAGGGAGCGAGGAACGACGCTATCGGTTTCGAGAGCGGGGGAAGCTGACTTGCTCTCAGAAGATCCAGTATCAAAAAGACGGCCAGAATCAAGGAGAGAGCCAGAGCCGCGTAGGTAGGATCGACGTAAGTTGCAGGGAGAAACATGCCGACCATCATGAAGTGAAAGACCTTCCGCCGTGTGTCAACCTCGTAGATATCCTTCAGACGGAAGACAATGGTGAGGCCAACAATCAAGATACCCAGCCAGTACACGCTCAGCAACAGCCGGGTGTTTGCTTCGCCAAAGTCGTCATGGCGAATATGCTGCACCCAGCCAAAGTGGCATTGCTTTTCTGGCTCCGATGCTGATCGCGACGGTAGACAGATCCACCGTTCAAGATTGGCCATAACCACTTGATACCTGAACCAAGGAAGATCTCCGAAGAGGTATCCCAGAGCCCAGCCGATGGGCTCGTTGCCGTCCAGGGCATATTTCTGGACATATGTGCGGATACCAATCAGGATGATGGTCAGGATGCAGGCATAGACATATCCTGCATACAGCCACTTCCTCAATGTAGCCTGTTCTTGGGTGAGTTTGAAAAATGGCCGAACAGACATTGAAGTCGCCCGTTTCTTGCGCCCTGAAGGAGTATGCGTGGCGTTGCGTCGAACGATATGGTCCATGTGTGACAGAGTATGTCTTCGGACGAAGGAAGTGCCATTAGCGAAGGCGTCATCGCCAGCCGTGGGAGATGACGGAATGCTGTCGAGATCTGCTGTCACAGGATAACTCGGTCCAAAAGTCTTAACTCTTGTAGGCTTCCTGAACAGGGGCCCAGTCTCATCCTCAGATGAGCCGACCGTGTCATATACCGTCTCCTCAAAGTTCGTCCTCAGCAGCTCGTTCTTCATCCGATGCAATGAGAATGCTTGAGCTAGTGACTTCCATAGAGGAGGGCTTTGAGAGACTGATGCCCTGCGAAACCGCCATTTTGGGACTCTAGCCAGAGCAATCCCCCATCTTATGACAGGACCGCAGAAGACAAGTAAACTGAGGCCACCTCCCCATAGAAGGGCTTTGAGGGTCTGGATCTGGGGTGACGTAGCCAGAAGTAACACATTAATTAGTGCAATTGACAGCAGCTGGAGCTCAGCCGTCAACAGACTCGTGGTAGTAAGGTGATGCAGCACCACGCATAATGATTGGTGCAGAGGATACAGCAAGACGGCCGTTTCCTCGGATATAAAGCTGTCTGGATTCTCGACTTCGAAAATCTCGCGCTGCCGCGGGCTCCAGATCAACGGAAGGCAAGAAATCCCCCACGATATCACATCGTAGGTGGCATAAGGGTCCACCTTTGGAATGACGCTCTGGGGGATGGAGCAGAGACTGAGTATAAGGTTCGGAAGAACTCCAGCCGGGTTATTTGAGGACACAAGGAGAGATACGAAAAGGGTGATTGCTGGAGGATATAGGAGTGGCGCGGGGTCGAAATGCGCTGGAAGCTCGAGAGGAATTGGGTGAGTGGGAGAATGGTTACGGTAACCCCATGCCACTACTCGGAGAGGATAGAGGATGAGTAGTCCAGTGTAAGAAATGGCAAGAAAGAGAATGTCTGAAGTATGTCAGTTGGCGCGATTCGCACGAACCATGGTGCACATACCCTTCCCCCAAATATTAAGGAGCCCCGATACTTGAGGGTTCGAAGCAACCATGAGACCCAATGCCAGGACAATGCCTGCTTCAGTTATTCGTCGCACAATGACTCGTCTTCGTCGTCGAAGGGCTTCAAGCAATCGTCGTGATTCCGGTGTATCGACAGGGGTTAGCGCCTTTTCCACCGCGCGAGCAGCATGGCTGTCCAGCGCTGCGGGAGAGGGCAAGGGCGTTGAGGATCCAGAAAGCGGCTCATTGAGACCCCTCAATCCCTTATGTAGATTCGTCTTGGGCGCTGGTAGCCCTTTCCAGAAGTGCTCATCATCAGCTTCGGAGCCGCTGTCACTCGTCTGGGGTGAATCCCTAGGGAGAGGGGGCCATGCTGTGCTGGACGGCTCAAGCTGGGCGTCGTCACCACTCCCGGTTGATTGCGCTTGGCGGTTACGTAGCGAGAAGCGATCCGACAGGTGCGGGAGGTCGGTATTCTGGTGATGGTATGGATGAGGAGATCGCGAGCGCACTCTCAAGCTAGATTGCTCATCGGGGTCGAGGGAATTCAGCGACTCGGGGCTAAGATGCTCTGTCATGACGAGGCTGTCGAGGACGCAGCGGTATCATTGAAGATGGTAGGGGTGCGCAGGCACATCAAATAAGGACGTCGAGGGGTCGTCGCAGGGAGGGTGACTTGGTTGGAACGAAAATGAATTGAATTGGAGATTATCCGAGTCAGCGGCTTGACAATCGGAGCACGTTCCCACACCGACGGTTTTGGTTGACATGGAAGAGAAGCTTGAACAGCCGTCATCATGTGAAAGTGGCCTTCTCCATGGACCATATGTTTCGTCAGCCTTTGGCATCAGTCAGCCGCAAGGGGCACAAGCCACGAGCGCGCGATAGTGGCTGAGGATCGACAGCCTCATGAACTCTGAGTATCATGACACGCAAAAGACGCTCTAGTTGGTAATCTAGTTTATTCCCTGGCACATGGCTCTTTCTTCCGAACCTCATGGTGGCTCGCTCGCCTTTTTTTACTTCCTCGGTAAGAGGAGCTTTATTGCTTCGGTCAAGAGCCAAGAAACTCAACACATTGCTTCACTCGTTGAGCTGGCACAGAAAAGCCACAGGGGGGCGTCACGTGAATCAAGCTCAACTTTCAGTGGCACGCAGGGCAAGGAAACAACGAGACACCATTAGCTTGTCTTCTCCTAAAGGCAAGAAACAAAGCAAGATATCTCTTGTATATTCATACAATTTTATTCCTAATATTAAAGAGGGGTTAGACCTTCTTTGCTCTTCTGCTGTCTCATTTGCCTGTTTCTTCACCCGCCTGAATGGTTTCATGGTCGAAGAAGGTGCCATCCGAACAGATGCGACAGTAACACCGAGCATCTCCCATTTCCCTTTGCACAGAGATGCACCAGCTCTTCTATCAAGTATGGTTGGGACGAATCCCCTCAACGGCCTAAAGGTCACATTTCCAGGCTGAGATGGAACCACTGAGGGCTAGACCTCGCACGTCCTCCCCGCCGGGATAAATATAGACGGGCGATCGACCAGTGGATGCACACGCCAGAGTCATTCCCCGCGCCCATCCCAGATCAGCACCAACGAAGAGCATCCTTCCCGAGCGACTTGACGCTGAGCGGCAGGCTCTCTCGATACCGCCTCCCCGGGTTGGTAACATCTTGTGATGGCTGCATCTCGGATTGATGCAGCTGCAGCACGAGGCCGCATCTATCAACAGCCGTGACACGTCAGACACGTCAGCCCCAGCCCGAGACCAGCCTGCCGTCCAGTGATGCTGGCCCACCTGATGGCCTGGCCAGAGCTGCCACAGAGCTACCAGTGTGGTATCAGGTGAGAAAGAAGGTGCTGTTGCTACGTACCGTTCTCACCAAGTCAACAAAGAAAGGGTCAGGTCATTGGAGAGACACGCGCCGGTCGAGGGGCAACATTCTCGACACCACCTCCTGCACGTTTCTGAGACTTCAAGATGGAGTACGGCGACAATTGAGTTGCGGGACTAGTTGCAGTTTTTCAGCAGAGGCGACCATGTCTCTCTTTTGGCCACCATTCGCATCCTACAGGCCAATGATTGCGCCTCGGCTCGTACAACTGCATTGGCGTGTTTGACGATTGAGAAAGTGTGTCTGGTGGCGGGCAATAGCTTATTGTAGGCGCAAGTTGCTTACTGACCACGAAACGGACAAAGACTTGATCAAGTCTATTCAGTCAGAGAGGGGTTGGGGTTTCAGGCTGAGCCTGATGGCGACCTACGTCAACTGCAACAGCAATGGTTGCAGCAGCATCGAATTGGCTGCAAGAGCACCCCGAGCTACAACCATCCTTTTTATGTTCTACTCCAGAGCTATCCGCATTGGGTGACAGGATGGACAAGGAGGGCAAACCAACCTCGCACGCTCGGGACAAGAAGAAAGGCGACCAAGACCGCGCGGAGCTTATTCACGATACGACCCTAGCATCGACCGAGCCTCAACACACCGGGCCAGCTTTTTCCTTGGGCGTGCTACGCGGCCAGTGTCATCGTTCGCTAAATCGCTCTTGTCGATGAGCCGCCAGATCCGGTGGCCGTATCATGTCTCCTTGGCATACTGAATCTGCTTCCGCTTGCACGGACACGCCGGGCGGAGCCAGTGCTCCACGGGACTCAACAGGCGGATGAACTGATGTGCAGTTGTAGCAGCAACGTGTGCACCTACACGAGCAAGAAGCACCAAATTAAGATCAACGTGAGCGGCTCTCATGGTGTTGCAAGGATTGACAGGTTTTTACCTGGGATTTTGATGGCTGGATGGAGTTTAGGAAATGATCGCAGCCGTCGGACTGTCAGAGATCCAGACATCCAGAGGCAGTTATCGAGCTCGGCGTTGACAAAAACGTTACACCTCGTCACCTGTCATGTCATCGTGCACATCTCCGCGTATCAGATAAGGCCAAGAATCACCGTTCATCCTGGTGACGGTCGGATTTGGTGTTCGAGTTGGCAAGGTCGACAGTCTATATGGGCATTATGACGAGTGATGACCGGACTAGGCCAAATGTTATGATCTGAAAACGCTTCTGTTGACAGTCACCAATACATTCGTGCTGCTCCGCGAGACAAGATCAACAAATCGAAGGGGGTTGGATAACGAAAGCTGCAAAGACGACAGGTAAGACAGGGGTAGGGAACAAGGGGCTAACAACGTGGGTCAGACAGGGGCCGGGGAACGGGGCGACGGAGACCAAAGAAGGACGCTCTGGCTGGCTGGAACCAATGACTTGGGCCCGATCGCTTACTCGCTTACGCCTCCGATGCCCGACTTTTTCTGCCGATTTTCTCGTATTTCCTGCCTGGCATGAGGTGCTGGAACCTGTCGGCGACTTCGTGTGCCTCTGGCACGGGGACTGCAACGTCGAGGGGGCTCTGTCGGCCCAGAGGAATGCAGGCCGTCAGTCATGGAGACGATTGCTCCGTCTCGTGTCAACCGGATCGTGTGGGCTCGCTCGGTCAACGTTTTCTTTTCTGGGAATACGAAGCCAAGCATCACGGCCCCGTGCCTGCACCCATGTCCGTCCGTTTGTCGTCGCACCCGCAGTGACATCACAAAGCTCCAGAAGTCGGGGCCTGGCGTCACTATGGGGGCGTCCGATTCAGAAGCGCCTGCTCTGCTGGGCAACAAAGAGCAGCCAAGGGGTGGAAGACCCGATAGCGGTGGCAGCGGTGCTCCCGACAAAAATAACCCTGCAACCGGTTGCAGAGGCAGCAGCAGAAGAAGCGGAGCAACGCGTAAGAAACGGTACGTATGGAGGAGGATCATGTTACTGGTCCGTCCGCCAAGGCGAATTCCAAGATGCTCGAGCTTCGCGTGGGGATAACAACCATGGTGAGCAGCAGTGGGCAACGCCGTTGCGAGCCAGCGGTTATTGATGCCAGACAGAGGCTGAAACTTGTCCCGAGTTTCCACGGGGAGCGAGGATCAAGTCTCAGGAACTTGAATTCTCAACCATTGCTTTTAAACAGCCGGCGTGTCAGGAACGCCAGTTATCAGCGCCTTACATCGGATCAGCCAGCCAGACGGCGCCATCGAGTGCCAGCCAGCGCCTCCTTGCTGACACCGGTTGACGCTCAAGGCGTGCTCCGGGCTAGACTGGCCTGGTCGAGCCGCCTCTCAGCGCCTAAACCCCACTGTCACCCATCCTCCCTTCCAGTCCAGGCCAGGGCCAGGCTCCCCAGGCACGTCGTCGACGCTGTGCCGGACGGGCTTCCAGTGGACGGAGGACGTAGCCGGTGGGACCTGGCAGGCCGACAAGGGCGCTAGGTGTCTCTAGAGCCGGGGTGGCTGTTGTTAAAACTGCATGCGGTTCCCTCCATCCCGAAAAAAGAAACATGGGATTTGTATCTCCAACCACCATCAACCGGCTTCCCGTGTGTGCCCTGCCCTCTGCTTTTGCTTTGCCACCACCCAGCAAACAGTCATTGAGGTCGTCGTCTGCAGCTCAGCCTCCTTTGGCCAGCCATAGTTTAGCTCTCGGGACTTTAGTGGACGGATCCCCACCATCCATCAGCGATCCAGCATCACGGGCTTGCATTTAACACCAAACTCTGTCCTGGCCTGTCCTGTCCTGTCTCTTCCGAGCCTCCCACTTGTCCACGGCTTCCAGCTCGACTCAGCTCCTCGTGTTACACCGTCGCGGACTCTCTCCACCTCATCCTCCACCTCGTTCTCGGGCCTCCACATCCACCCTCACTCACCTCACCCCTTTGGTGTACTTTTCCCAGCAGCGCCTCCATCGACTGTCAACTGTTTACCGGCTGGCGGCACGCTATTCGCTTTCCGTCGTTTTACTTCCCTCACACTCGCATCACCACCAGCTTCTGCCCTGTGCCCTGTCTGCTGCTGCTCCGTGCTTCTTCTCCCTTGAGCACCCGCACAAGACACTAGAGCCACATCATCGATAAAGGGAATCTGCCCCCCTCTCGCCAGCTGCCGCCTGCAGATTCTTGGGTCCCTTATTTAGCTTGCCGTCTCCAGTCACCACTCACGGCCTGGCATTCGCCTCCTCAACCTCTCACCACCTGCTTCCAGCCAGTCGTTTCTCGTTCCGGCCCACGACACAAACCCAAAACCTGTCCACCCATCTTGGTCACTGCATCTTCCTGGATACTGTACCTATCCTTGGCCACTAGACGTGCTTTGCATATCTGCCAAGCTTGATCTCAGCCTCCTTTCTTCCTCCTTGTGTCAACTTACAAAACTCAACCACCACCCTCACCTCAAGCCTTCTCCACACTCATCATCATCATGGCATCGCACAAGAACGACTACAACATGGAGGCCGGACTGTTGAGCACTGACAGAGAAGAGAGGATCATGTCTGACAAGGAAGCCCTACTCCAGGACTCGGAGCCTGCCCAACCCCAACGACGAAGGATCTCCCCAGCCCGCAAGGTTTTGGTTGGTTTTGCCGTCTGCTGTCTGCTTGGTGTTGGACTTGGTGTCGTTGGACATGCCACCAACATGAGCATGTGCCCTGGCCATCTCCGCCATGGTGATGCCCTTGACAAGCATGGCATGAACTCTCACAGGCCCAACCTGTCTGAGTCCATTGCCTTGATGGTCAAGCGTCAGAACACTCCTGCACCAAGCGACACAAACCAGCCCACTGAGGAACCCACCCAAGCTCCATCGGAGCAGCCCTCGGCGACTGGACAGCCCTCTGAGCAACCTACGCAAAAACCTACTCAGGAACCTACGCAGGAGTCTACTCAGGAGCCTACCCAAGAGCCAACCCAGGAGCCTACGCAGGAGCCTACTCAAGAACCTACGCAGGAGCCTACCCAAGAACCTACCTCCCAACCCTCAGCCACCAAGGAACCAACTTCAGCCCCCTCCGACACCAAGACGAGTGAGCCCTCCTCAGCCTCGCCCGCGAGCTCAGAACCTAGTGAACCTGCCCCTGACACGGAAACAGACAAGCCCTCCTCTGCCAAGGACACCGCTACCGAGGAGCCCACCCCCTCGGAGACGGCTCAGGAACCCACCAAGACCGAAGCCGAGACCACTGCGGCTCCCACGCGAAAGTCGACCGAGGAACCCAAGTCGACTGAGGAACCCGAGTCAACTGAGAATTCCGAGCCCACTGCTACCGGTACGTCTGATTCGGAAGAGGAGACTTCCAAGACTTCTCCCTCTTCTCCAAGTGCTCCAACGTCCGAGTCCTCTGCTCCTAGTGCTGCAACTGCAACCTCCACTGCTGCCAGTACGTCTGAACCGAAAACTACTCTGCCTGATGATTCTTCTTTCACTTCCTTGCCGTCTGAGACGGTTTCCTCGGGTGAGACTGCTCGTTCTACCGCCCCTGACACCACCACCACTGCTGTTGAGACTACTGCTGTTGATGCCACAACTGCTTCCTCTGAGTCCGCCAATGGGTCAGCGTCTGAGTCCACCGAAAAGGCAGAGACAACATCATCCGAGCCTCCAGAGGAAACAGAGACATCGACAACCACCGGTATGTGGGACGGACTGCCAGCATCGGGTCTCTTTGCAGAGATTGCGATGCGGATCCAAATCCCAAAACCTGCTGCGTTATTGTGTTTCGTGCCATCCTTCGACATCCTGACCACCCGAATCCACAGCCTTCGCAAGTGCGCCAGATACCCGATCATCGCTATACTGAGCTTGATGGACCACGTGCATGTTGACTCGAGACCGCGCTTAGCACTAGTACATATGTATCATACAAGTATGCTAACATGAGTGCAGACGATGACCAGGAGACTTCAGCCACTGAGGAGCCCACGACCACCCGAAGCACCATCACCGGAACCGGCACCAGGCGAACCTCGAGCGCTGTGCCCCAGACCTTCACCTCTACTCTTGAGAACGGCGGTGTCACCACCATGACTTCCACCTCTTGGGTGGAGGTTGTCCCTTCGGCCGAAGCCACCGCCAGCGGAAGCCCCGACCTCCAGAACGCCGCGCCCCGATCCTCAGCCTCGGTCGGCGGAGTCATCTCGGCGGTTGTTGGCATGCTGTTTGGCGGTCTGATGCTTCTGTAAGCCGAATACGGCCCCGGACCACGCGACGGACGAAAACACGAGGACCCGGTGTTACGAGTTACTTGGCCAGTCACCCCGACCGGTGCCAAGTCCTTTGAACATGGCGGGGTCCACTTTATGAATTTGACGGTCTTTTTTCTGCATATGGGAACAAAATGATGGTAATAGACTGGGAGCGGAATCAGACGCTCAGGCAGATTGGACAAGGGGTTTTTGATTAGACAAGAGCATCCACGTACGGCTGTATCTTGGAGGACTGGGATCATTAATGGCGCCTAGCATATTTGTCGACATGAGAATCGCATGTAGTAGAGTGCATAGTACATTAAGCGGGTACAAAGAGATTGGCGTTTTGTCACGCACCTCAGGGGTCAAGCCTGGTATTTGTCCATAAGTGAAACTGACATTTTGGCTTGGCCGCACTCCAAAACTTTGCAAGATGGAGTTGGGTCGTGTCAAGGGCAGGGGTTTAGAAATAACCTTTGGGCATGGACATCGGCTCATGGGTGACGGTCATTCCGGGCCAACGCACAGCCCAGACGGAGGCCTGCAACATCAGGGACGTCACTAGATTTTCATCCGTTGTTTGTGAGATTACAAAGAAAGGGACATGTGCATCGACAGTTGATTGCATAAAATGAGGGTATACCCAAAAACGCCTGCTCCATGATGTATGTATGTATGAATTCTTGCCCTCCAATGCAGTAACCCAGTGCCTTTTTCAACCTGGGCCGATTCTCGGCATGTCGTGATGCTCGCTTAGTCTGGAAAGGTAGGTGTTGAGTTCTTCTACGCGTTCCTTGTGCGTCTTGAGAAGTTCGGGTCTAGAGCCTGAAGACTCGGCGAGCTGGAGGAGCTGCGAATTGGCCATGTTAGCGGAGCTTGATCGGTGCAGGTACGTGGGAGAGAGCTTACCCTCTTCTTCTTTATTTCGTCGTGGCGCTTCTCAGCCTCGGTCTTTTGCACTCCTGGCCTGTCATCTTCTTCATCACGAGGCTCATCATCCGCCTCCTTCTTCTTGTCTGGATATGGACCCTCTCTCTTTCCGGTGTCGAGGTTTTTCTCCAGATCCGTCTTCTTGTCTCGCTTCTTCTTCTTCTTGTGCACCTTGGCCCCCTTGAGCTTCAAGGCGCCGCCGCCACCGACGGCTGTATAATCGTCCGAAGCCATAGCGCTGATGGTTTGGACGTTGCAGGATGCTGGGGCGGACATCTGTGAAGTTGGGAGGGAGCCACCTTTGTTATGTAATCGGATATGGCGGTGCAGCAGCCAATGAATGGTGGGTACGACCAGGAAGGAGCGAGCGTCAATACGCGGATTGGAGTTCCATTAGGTAGTTAGGGGACCCAGCCAAAGCCAGAGCTAAGCAAGATCCTAAGACTTTGAAGCCTCTCCTATTTGGACGGTCTTTGTCTTGTTCATGCAACACGCGCGATGCCCCCTTTTGGTGCTGAATTAAATCTGACGAACAATCCTTGATGACACGACATATTATATCCTTTACTGATTTTTAATCTCACGACCAATTCACGACTCTACCGCTTCAATACACCGCTACAGAGACTCAAAGTTCCTGACGCCATCAGAAACCATTCCGGACATCTACGTCACCTGGCGCCCAAAGTCTGTTTTCGTTTACGAATCCCCTCGAAGCCCTCTGCGCGACCGCTATGTTTCATCGCTGCTAGCGAATATAGCGTCTGATTGGGAATACTCTTGGACGGTCGATTGAGGACGAGAGGCCGCCGAGAAACGAAGGAACGAGAGCGACAGAGAGAGCAGGGCTAGCAATCACAATGGCGCCGTACGGGCTCCCGTCGCATACGCGAGACTCACTCGAACTCGCGTCGCTCGCCAGCTCGAGCCAAGGCAACGAAGATGGCGTCTCGGAGATGTCGTCGCGACCCAGCATATCGTCGTCGCGGAGGCTGTCGCTCGAGCAGGATGATCCCCTCGACAGCGCCAACCCGGCCGCCGGGAGGATGCACCGGTCCTACTCGGTGTCGTCGGCCTTTGACTTTGCCGCCAACATGTTCCCGCTGAGCTCGACGGCCGGCGCGGGCGGGTACGCGCCCATTGGGGCTCCCACATCGACGGCGCGGCCGAACGGTGGATTGGGAGGAGGGTCGCTGGAGAAGCACAAGACCTTGACCTACCTCAACGGATTGTCGCTGATAGTCGGGCTCATCATCGGCTCCGGTATCTTTTCGTCTCCGGGCTCTGTGAGCACTAGAGTCGGCTCGCCGGGCGCTGCCTTGGTCGTCTGGGTCATTGCAGGTGTGCTCGCGTGGACAGGTGCCGCATCATACGCCGAGCTTGGTGGAGCGATCCCGTTGAATGGCGGTGCCCAGGTGTATCTCGCCAAGACGTTTGGCGAGCTGTCGGGCTTCCTCTTTACATGGGTGGCCATGCTGGTGCTCAAGCCCGGCAGCGCTGCCATCATCGCTATCATCATGGGCGAGTACCTGGTGCGCGCCTTCATTGGCGCTGACGCTGAGCATATTAGCCCCTGGATCAACAAGGCCGTCGCGCTCGTAGGTCTCATTGTCGTGACGTTCCTGAACTGTGTCTCGACACGACTTGGAACGCGCCTAAACGACATGCTCATGTTTATGAAGTTTGTCGCTCTGTTGGGTGTCACCATCACGGGTGTCGTGGTGGCTATCACAGGCAAGACACTCAAGGGCAAGTCGAACGTCGAGTGGAAGGCTCACGAGTTGTTCGACAATACGTCGACCGACATGTCTGCTTGGGCACTGGCGCTTTATGCAGGTCTCTGGGCCTATGATGGATGGGATAACGTGAGTAGCAGACCCCTCTTTACAACTCCAGCAACTGATTTGATATAGACAAACTATGTGGTTGGCGAGTTTCGAAACCCTACTCGAGACCTGCCCAGGGTTATCCATACGGCCATGCCACTGGTCATCCTCTGCTATGTTCTCGCCAACATAGCCTACTTCCTGGTCCTTCCCCTTGAGAGCATGGACGGTGCCAACACTGTAGCCGTCATGTTTGGCTCCCAGGTCTTTGGTTCAGTTGGCGCTCTTATCCTTGCGCTCATCGTCAGTGCCAGCTGTTTCGGTGCTCTCAACTCATCCACGTTCACCTCAAGCCGTCTTGCCTACGTCGCCGGCAAAGAAGGCTACATTCCCTCCATCTTTGGTCGCATCGGTGTCGGAAATGAAAATGAGAACAGTCTCAGCACGCAGCGCACACGAAGCTGGTTCTCGCGCAAGTTAAGCCGTGCTTTCGGTGACGAAGACACAGGCTTGTTCTACACACCTATATATGCGCTTGTGCTCAACGGCGTCTTGACTACGGGCTATGTCATCGTCGGCGAGTTCAGCACCTTGGTCACATTCTACGGCGTAGCAGGCTACACCTTCTACTTCCTCACGGTGCTAGGTCTCATTGTGCTACGCGTGCGCGAGCCGCAGCTTGAACGACCCTACAAGACATGGATCACAACGCCCATCATATTTTGCTGCGTGAGCTTGTTCCTCCTCAGCCGCGCCGTCTTTGCCCAGCCGTTCCAGACCGTGGCCGTCGTCTCATTCGTCGTGGCCGGCGTGCCAGTGTACTTTTGGCGCATCCACGGCCGTGATGAGACGGTGTTGAGGAGGCGAGGGCAGCCCAGTGAAGAGAGAAAGTGGTGGCGATTCTGGAAATGATTTTCACGATCAAGAAAGATGGGGTTTTCACATGGTTAGAGACTTGGATATAGTCTTGTCATGGCATGGGAGATATAAAGGGGGGGCACAGACAACGACGCTTTGATGACGACGGTTGGCTTGATGAGGATACCACCCACCAATTGGACGTGTAAATGTAACAGTAAAAACAAGTATTACGGTAAAACGAAATAATCAACAAACAATACAGCAGGGCTATGCTGGTTTTTAAGTACTTTTGTTACACTATCCCAAGCGTGTAAATGTGCATGATAACAACAACTAGTCAAATACAGGGGAATAGTTGCCGGGAATCAAGTTCCGTGGCAAGAGCCTCGACTTTATCAACTTTAACTCCATTACAAGAGATGGCTAGATATGCTTCAACCCCGCTGAGCGAGATGTCAAGATATCCAACTCTATCAGTCTAGCAACTATGTCATCTACCTTTCTATATCGCTATAGTTATGAGATATCTTGTCAATATTCATGTTTCTTAGTGATCCAGCAGAAGAAAAAAACCAACTTCACAGGCAAGAGACAGTAGTTAATTTTTACAGTTTTTTTATTATCTGCGACGCGATCTTTTAAATCCCCACGTCCATTATGCAGTTGTGGGACTCGTAATCATCATCATGTACAAAAAGTTCTTCCTTCCTCTCGCGGCGAGATGCTTACTTCTTCTCGCGCTGGCCGTAGGACCTGGTGGCGTAGTCACCGGCGTGGACGATGAGGTCCTCGGCGCGGTAGTCGAACTTGCCAGAGAGGTAGCTCTCGATGATGGCCTTGGTGCCGTCGGCGTAGCGCTTCTGGGCGTCGAGGGAGGTACCCGACATGTGGGGGACCATGGCGTTGCCGCCGCCGAAGGGGTTCTTGGCAGTTCGGAGAACGTGGTCGCCAGGGGCGGGCTGGGGGAACCAGACATCACCACCGTAGCCGGCGAGGTGGCCAGACTTGAGGGCGGCGGCGACGTCCTCCTTGACAACAATGGCGCCACGGGCGGTGTTGATGAGGTAAGAACCCTTCTTCATCTTGGCGATGAGGTCCTTGTTGAAGAGACCCTTGGTCTTCTCGTGGAGAGGGCAGTTGATGGTGACAATGTCGCACTGAGCGAGGAGCTCCTCGAGAGTGTCGACGCGGCGGCAGCCAATCTCCTTCTCCTTCTCGGCAGACAGAGGCTGGTAGTCGTAGTAGAGGAGCTCCTTGCAGTCGAAGGGCTTGAGGCGGCGGAGGACACGCTCACCAATGCGGCCGACGGCGACGGTACCGACAACCTTGCCCTCGAGGTCGTACTCCTGCTTGGCAGCGGCGGCGACATCCCACTCACCACGCTCAATCTGCTCGTGGGCAGGAACGAAGTTTCGGATGAGGACCAGGATGGTCATGAGAACGTGCTCAGCGACGGAGACGACGTTGGAGCCAGTGACCTCGGCGACGGTGATACCACCGTTGGTCTTGTTGGCGGCGTTGAGGTCGACATGGTCAGAGCCGATACCAGCGGTAACAGCGAGCTTGAGCTTCTTGGCCTTGGCCAGGCGCTCAGCGGTCAGGTAACCGGGGTGGAAGGGAGTGGTGATGATGATCTCAGCATCGACGAGCTCCTCGTCGAACTTGGAACCCTCACGGTCCTTGTCGGAGGTGGTGACGAGGGTGTGACCCTGGTCCTCGAGCCACTTGCGGATGCCGAGCTCGTTCTCGGTGGTACCGAGAAGGCCGGGGACCTATTGCAGGCATGTTAGTTATGGTTGAAACTCAATTGACTGAAACTGTGCAGATTGATGAGTGAGGGGGTCAGGGGCAAGACATTGAGTGCCCCAGGAGGCGACTGGGGTTGCATTATGGTTGCTCAAAGACCATGCAGTGTATCCTGCAAGAGCCACGAGCCCACTGACAATCCCACCCAGGGTCAACTCTGATGTCTTACCCAGAGGCACTGCCCCGCATCTTGGGTTGAACGTGGCTGATCTTGAGTAGGGAGACGATTTCCCCGCGTTTGGGATCGGCAAACGTGGGTGTGAGTGGGGAGGGGTTGTCGACGTGACGGCGTTTGGAGGGGCAGAGAGCAAACAACCATCGACGAGCGGAAATCGAATGGTGAAGATGAGGAGGTTGAGAGAGCTGGGAGAGTTGATTGAGAGCAAGACATACATCCTTGGCGTGCTGGCCACCGTCGTAGAGAACAGCAAGAACCTTGACCTGTTGGGGCTGTTAGATCG
>SSHR01002296.1:0-18300 GCA_006518225.1 Fusarium neocosmosporiellum
CCCCCGCCGCCTCCGGGCCCTCCTCCGGTTCTAGATATCAAGACAGAGCCCGCTCCTGCTGCACCAAGCGGTGGCTTCGGTGCAGTCTTTTCGGAACTCAACAAGGGCGAGTCTGTCACACAGGGTCTCCGTAAGGTGGACAGGTCTGAGATGACGCACAAGAACCCGTCCCTCCGCGCGGGCTCAACAGTCTCCGAACGTCACGGCTCTACCCGGGGCAAGAGTCCAGCTCCAGGAAAGAAGCCCAAGCCCCAGAGCATGCGCGTCAAGAAGCCTCCCAAGAAGGAACTGGAGGGCAACAAGTGGACTATTGTATGTCTTAATAAGTGCGATTAGGCGAAACAGGTCGCTAACTTCAGTATAGGAAAACTACGAGAAGGAGCCCGAGCCCATTGAGATCGAGGCCTCCCTGACGCACTCCGTTCTGATCAGCCGATGCAACAACACCACTATCATAATCAGGGGCAAGGCTAACCAGGTGACGGTTGAGAACTCGACTCGCTTGTCCCTCATTGTCGACACTCTTGTCTCTACAGTTGATGTCGTCAAAGCCCAGAACTTCGCCCTTCAAGTTCTCGGCACCATCCCTACGGTTATGCTGGACCAGATCGATGGCGCTCAAATCTACTTCAGCAAGGAGAGCACAGGCACCAAGGTCTACACGAGCAAGTCGGCAGGTATCAACCTCAACGTTATCTCGGGCGAGGATGAGGACTACAAGGAGGTGCCTCTGCCCTCACAAATCTGCTCCTACTACGATGAGGCCAAGGGTGACTTGGTTAACGAGATAGTGGCGCACGCCGGCTAAAGTAGTCGAGTTTCATCCACTGCTTGGATCTGTCTGTTTGTAGGAGTAGGATATACCGTAGCACTTTCATCAGCCATGTCATAAGGCTTCGTATCATGTACATCTAGACTTGTCGTGGTGACATGAGAAATGACAGACTTTGACCTTTTTTATTTATTGGTGTTGTTATCGCCCTGACTTTTGATCTACAGCTTCTTTCTCTCCTCCAATGCATAAGCTTCCCTTCATCGCTTTCAAATAAATCGCCAGGTCTTCTCTCCAGGCAGTAACAATATCATGTCTAGAATACATGCACATATCAGGTGAGAATGCCGCTCCTTCTCGGCCCGATACCATATCTAAACTACCCAGATAGTATTGTGTCATATGTAACAGTGGCATAACTCCGTCTAAGAAACATTGAAGATGCACATTCTTACAGCTTAGCCTTGGGTGGCTCAAGAGTGGGTGTGAGCAGCTCGCGCATGTCGTTGGCGGCCTCGTTCAAGTAGTGGCTCATGCGGTCACTGCCCAGGCCCTTGGAGACGACGTTGAAGTTAAGGCTGTCAAATATTGTTAGAGCTACGCTGGAAGAAGGCAAAAACCTGGTTACGTACCTGTTCTCGTTGATCATGTAGGCAATGCCAAAGCCGGCATCGATGACCTGGCTCCATCCGTAGCCGTTGAAGAACTCAGAGCTCAGCTGAGAAGTGGACAGGTGCCATGAGCTGGAGTAAGCATAGGCAGGGTCCTTGTAGATAGCAGGGGCCTCCTGGCCGGGCTCAAGAAGCTTCTTGAGGCCAAAGAGGTGTCGATCAACGCCCTTGCCGTCTGAAGCGGCGGTGATGTACTCGAGATGAGCGTTGATGGCCTTGCGGAAAAGGTCGACACGGGACTTCTCATCAACCGAAGCATCTTCCATGGCCTTGCACCACGCCACTGATTCATCCGAGACAGTTCGGCATGTCTCAGTACGGCCGAGCTGGAAGCGACGTGTGGCAGCAGACTCGTAGGTAGGGCGGTTCTTGCCGTACATCTTGAAGTAGGCAAGCTGGATGATCATTTGGACGTAGGCGTCGGGGGAGCACTTGAACTTCTTGATGAGGCCCTTTCCATAGCCCTGGTAGGCCTGGACGGCAAGCTGGTGCTTGCCGATGACGTCGTTGAAATCCTTGGTCGCCCGGTCAATTTCGGCCTGGACCTCATTGTTGATCTCGAACTTGACGAGCTGAGGGTCGGGCAAGTTGGATCGGACACTGGGATTGGAGTAGTCGAGCTTGTTGCCAAAGATGAGGTCGTTGACGTAGTCGTTCAGGCGGTGAGTAGGAGTTCCGTCCATCATTGAGTGCTCACCCATGAAACCAGAGGTGCCGTTGTCATTGACAATGAACTGCAGGGGCTTGTCGTACCATCGGTTCGCACCATCACCGTGCCAGTACTGGTGAGCGCGCTCCTCAAGAGTCACGGGGGACGCATCGTCGAGACACACGACGAAAGAGGCTGACTCGATAGCCTCAAGAGCGGCCTTGTTGTTGGGGCTGGCCTGCAGCAAGATGTTGCGCGCATCAGTCCAGATATCTCGGTTCTCCGAGGTGAGGGCGCCAACAGCTGGGACGCGTCGAGCAACCTCGTAAACGCGCTTGAACTGCTGCTCAAGCTCCGAGGTGTTGAGCTGTTGGCCGTTAACCTCGTGCTGAATCTTGAAGAACTGGTTCTTCCGAATAGCAATGATGTGCTTGTTCTCCTCAGCAGAGAACTTGACAGGATAGTCGGCCGGCTTGGCAGCGACACGAGAAGCGTTAAACATCCACTTGTAACTATCCATGCAGATGGGGAGCTTCTTCATGTACTCTGGCTCGAGGGTGCCAGCATCGACCTGCTTCTTAAACTCGAGAACCGAGGTGGTGATAGCAGCGGCGCGCTTTGCAGGGTCTCGTCTGCGTCGGTCGTCGCGGTGGGAATAGAAGTAGCTGACATAAGGAACGACCGGGTCGCGATAAGACAGGTAGGCCGCATCATTCCACCACTCGTAGATCCAGTTCTTGGTCTTGGGGTTCTCGCGATGGGCGACGAGCTTGTCTTGGAGCTTTGAGCCGACACCGCCAGGGCGCACAAACTCCTCGACAGCCTTCTTGCTATTCTCGTACTCGGCGGGTGTAAGGAGTGGATGAAGGGACTTGAGATAGCGTCGGGCGGTCTCATCGAGCGATGGCACAGGCAGGCGAGGGAGGGAATCCTGCCACCTAAGCATTGGGCCCTTGGACTTATCCTCGACGTAGCCTAAGGCCGCGGCGCATTAGTATTCCAATTCAATACACAATCGCGTTTGGCCAGTGGGAGCGGCATACCTGAGGCAGAGGAACTGTTGGCTCGCTTAGCCGGGGCCATGATGAGAGTCTGTGCCTGAAGGTGAGTTAGCGAAAAGAAAGGTTTGTGATTATAGAAGACTGCTCCTAGGAGGCGAGTATGAAGATATGCAAAACGAGAGGAGTAAATATGGACGCTCGGAAAACGACCGAGGCATCGCTAGGCGGCCGGAGCCGTGGTGCGGCCGATCACAAGCACCGGCGGCTGGATGTAGTTCCCGCCGCCCGGCCATGACTCGGTATCCACCCGAACAGAGAATAGGGAGATGACAGAAGAGCATTCGTTCTATTCAATGTCCTAGATGAAATCCGAAGCATGTGAAAGTCTTCCGCGAAGAACAGAAATAGATTGGTGTACGCTACATGGCAATGGGAGGGCCAACTTACGGCGCGTGCTGATGTCAAGTGACGGAAGCTGTTCCTCAAGGCGGACGAGCGGGCTAGAGTCAACATGGCCGGTGCAAGCAGGAAAGGGTCTGAAAGAACCGAGAGGCAGGGGAGAGGACCGTTTAGGGCGGAGGCGGCGATGTCGGCCTTTTATACAAGAGTATCCAAAGACCGGTTGACAGTCGACACGGACGTGGGACAAGCTGCGCTTATCACTTCAGCCTCGGTTGAGAGCGGTAGCAACTGGGGAAGAGAGACGGACCCAGGAGGGGAAACGGCTAGACAGGTTCAGACGAGTACCGACAGTGGAGGCAAAGCCAGGGGCAAGGCGGGAATATCTCCGGGGGCAGTCAATGGTGCGCAGTAACGAGATGGGCGTGATGAGCTCGTGGTGGAGTATGGAGTCGAATGCGACGACGTCCCATGGGCAGGGGCAGGGGGGCACGTACTCCGCGCCAGTGCTCTTTCCTGTGCTTGGCTGCTTGTGACCGCGACCGAGGACGTCACCCCGCATCAGCCTTGGGCCGAGGTACAACGGTAAGGGCCGCCAAGGCAGGTGCAACCCGCGCAGGGACCTGGCTCAAGAGGAGGGAAGGGAAAGCAACCAATCGCACCGCTTGATCTCGAACGATCTAGATCCACTCTCTCCGAGGCAATCTTGAGGCTCTTCTGGGGTATGAACCATCTTTTCTCCAACTACAATATCTGAGAGCCCATTATAAAGTGATGTAAGGATTATAGTATGTCAATGCTCGGCTAGCACTCAACTACTTACCTATAGCACTCGTCAACTTTCACTCTTCTCTCATATCAATTCTCTATTACTGTCCACATCCCAATCGGCTCTCCCTACTGAGAGTTCACCACCGCCTTGTTGAAGTGGAGTGAAGTCCACGTCCCACGCAAGCCTGCAGGATCTCTATCATATCCACGACCTCACAGAGGGTCCCCCCTACCCTCCATAGGTCCAGTACCCTGCGTGGGCGTTCTCGAAACACCTGCATTCACAGTGGTACCGTCCCGCTGGCCCGGCCCCGTCCGGAACTCGACCGAACCGATTCGACAGATACTCCCACGGGGTCGGTAGTTGGCCGCGCTAGTTTCGGCACCGCATGCAATGATCTCACTGACTCAATGCTTGGGAATCCATTGTGGCAGGGTGGGAATCCCGAATCCCGAGCATAGGGCTCAAAACAGACAAGACAGACTGCAAAACAAATAGATCAACTACATATGTAAATCATTCCTATTCGCCCCATGTTCACAAACAAAGATGTCAGTAAAAAACAGCCGGGGTAGCAAAAAACAACGACCAAGGCATCTATACCACATAATAGTACACCCTTTCGCAACTGATTATATCGCCATGCATGCCCATTGCCTTGGCAATGCATCCCCGGATAGCCACCCAGTCGGTATTTCCAACTGTTTGACGGCCTGCAACGGCTCTTCTGATCTAGACCTCCGTCACGGCTTGCCCGTGACAGTGACTGCAAACCAGTGGCGTTGACTCCGTGACAAGTTGGCACCTTTGGACCAAGTCAATCAATACACTCCGATCCCCCGCGCCAATCATACGCCATCGTCGGCATTGAACCCAATCTACCCCGTCACATCAGCTTTTCCCATTTCCTGTCTCGTGCTGTGCCATTCTTCACCCAAGCTTCTACGCCTCGTAGCTCTTCACTTGGCCATCGTTGCTTGGAGGTGGAACAGCTTGCGCTCCAGGTGCCGGCTGGAAGCTCAGTCGATCACCCTCGTTCATAGCATCCTGGGCCATGCGTACACCCTGCTCACCGCCGACCGCTGCCGCAGCCTTGAGGCCTTCTTGGACCTCACGCACTCTTCGTCGGAAAGCCAGTCGGTCAAGGAATAATTGTTGACGCGCCCGCTCGAGCTCTCGTCGCTCTGCACGCAGTACAGCCTCCATCTCATCAAAGTACTTCAGCTTCATTTCCAGCTTCTGGAGAGTCACATTAGATGCAGCAGACACCAATCGTGTCATTTCTCGCTCCTCATGTGATGCAAATCCTGCCGCCCGAGCGCCAATTGATGCCAGAGGAATCGAAGCAAGCGCGCTTGTCTTGGTCGTTGTTGTGGTCGTCGTCGTGGTTGTAGTGGTAGTTTCTTGGCGGGCATCAATGTCCATCGAATCAGCCTTGGTCTTGCCGTCACCGTTAGCTTGGGCATCATCGCCAGCCTTTTCGCCATCCAGCTGCTTGCGAAGCTTTCGCTTGAGCTCTTCAGCGGACTTGCTTGCCGCCGCTGCCGTGCTGACTGGATCGGCTAGACTGGCAAGGAATCCAACGACCGACATCACAGGGTTATCCACCTGGCTGAAGGGAAGCTGTCCCTGTTGAGGACCAAGCATCGACAAGCCCGTAGGACCACTGATGGGGGCCTCCGAATCAAGATATTTCTCCTCAATGTCCAACTGCAGGAACTGAAGGACACATTCCTCCCGCGTGCGTGTCCCAACATGCTCGGCAATCTCACCCCAGTCATCATCAAACCGCTCAAGGCCTTCGAGCAGTCGCAAGATCTCGGCATCCGTCCACGGGGCGTCCCGGTCGAGAGTAGAGGTGTACGTGGGGTTTTCCATCTTTACATACATGTTGCTGGTATGGTTGGCAGGCAGGCGACCCTCAGTGAAGCAGTTGGGGCAAAGATCGTATTTGGCCTTCGGGTTCGCGTCTGTGTGGTTGCTATGGTAGTAGATTCGGGTACAGTCGTTTCCACACTGATGGCAGTGAACCTTGGCAATAGGGGTCTTGGTGGCATCTTCAGACCCAGGAACACCATTAGTGGCAGGCGTCTCCCCGTTCGTCTTTCCCTCCGTCTTGGTGATGAGGGTGTTCTTAGCATTGGCTTCATAGATGTTACGTCCAATCTCGAGGTTCTTATCAGCCTTGGCTGGCGCGGTCGCATTGGCCTTGTTGTCAGTATCTTGGCTCTTCTTGCCCTCCAAGACCACTGGGTCAGCAGCGGGCTGCCACGCCTGAAGACCTCGGGGGGTGTCACAGATGATCTTGAAATGGCCGGTGAAGGGGGGGCCAACATGCGAGGGACGCTGATCGGCATCAACCTACTGAGAGTTAGAAACGATTGTTGTAAGTCGCCGAGCCACGTGCCCTACCTGATAGTTGATCAATCCCCATTGCTCCAGGAAAGCATGAACGCGCATGATGGCGCAAACGTCACCAGCCAAGTTTCGGCGACAGGCGGTCACCGTCAAGTATTCGACGGGGTTAAGGCGATATGTGTTGATCATGAAGTCGCGGTAGTCCTTGTAGACAGCGGGTGTCTTGCTGCGGTTTCGGTTGTTGAAGAATTCGGCCATCGCCTTGCGCTCGATATCGTGGATGGTGTTCATGTCAAACCAGGTGCTGTAACTAGGGAGGACGATCGCGTGTGTCTGGGTCATGAGGTGCTCACGAGCAGCGGACTCGGCTGTCTCCTTTGATTTATCCTGGGCGTCGGTGCCTCCAGCTGCCTCATCTTTGCCCTTGGCGTCATCAGGCGCATCGTTCATCTCCTCATCGGCGCGAGCTACCAACATTAGCAAACACTCCGTCAACCATCATGAATTCATCCTACCTGGAGCAGGAGTCGTGCTGTCTTGTTTAATGTTTGACTCGGTTGCCAGTCCCTCTGACATCTGAACATCTAGATAGCCCATCAGCAACATGAACGGGGGGTCAGGGACAAAGCTCAATGCGCGCGTACCTTCACCATCGCCAGCGCTTGGGTCTGGTTGCAAAGGGGGTTGCGCAAGGATTGGATTGCTGTTGGGCGAAGCACCGTTGCCGGGCGAGCCGTAGGTCGCAGTGTCGTCCATCTTGATGAGGATCGCGATCGGCCAAGGATAGCGGGCGATAGGTCACGACAGTCGGGTCAATCGAGCGCGCGCGAGGAAGGCGTTGCGCGGAGACAGGCGAACAGGAAATGTCGCGCAACAGCAGACGTGACTTTTGGTTGGTGTGTTGTTGGGAAATCGATGCCACTAGCGTCGTGATGTTGATGGAGTCTGGCGATGGATGGGATGGGTCGCGTCTTGGAGAAATTTTGGCGCGACAGTAACGGGGAGATTGACTGGCATTCAGCTTCCTGGCTTACTGCTGAACGCGCAGCCAGGCAGGGGATCAGTTATATCACGTGATCTAATCTTGGTCAGTCACGTGTGTGCCCCCTCCGTGATCATGTGATTGTCGTCTCAAGTCGGCTCGGCATTTCCGTCACACCTGCCGTCAGTTCCCGGCGAGTGGCCGATGACGGGGGCGCCCCAAGAGCGATCAAGTCGGCCGCTACCTCGGGCCGTCACCAGCCGTCGCCGACTCACAGAGTGCCTTAAACAGCCATCATCTCCTCCTAGAGTTGGCAGCTGGCCAACCCACGCAACCAATTCCACCGATAAGATGCTTCCGACTGCGAGACGAGTATTGGCGAAGCAGGCTACTGGCCTCATGGGTCGCGCCCATGCCTATAGCCTCAACGCACAAGCCCGCCAAAGGCTGTTGTCGACCCTGGCCATTCTGGAGCAGAAGGATGGACAGCTCAACCACAGCTCATTGAGCGCCTTTACAGCTGCCAAGAAGCTCGGTGGAACGATCCATGGCTTTATCGCTGGCAGCAACATCAAGTCTGTTGCAGAGGAGGCCGCCAAGGCTGAGGGCGTCGAGAAGATTATCGCCGTGGATAACGGCGCCTATGACAAGGTCAGCGCCGTCGCAGAGTACATCCTCGACCTCAAAGGCACAGACTAACAAGCCAACCAGGGTCTCCCCGAAAACTATGCCCCTCTCCTAGTTGAGAACATCAAGAAGGGCGGCTACACTCACGTCATCGCTGGCCACACCGCGTTCGGCAAGAACCTCCTCCCCCGAGTCGCTGCTCTTCTCGATTCGCAGCAGATTTCCGACATCACGGCGATTGAAGGCGAGAACACGTTTGTCCGACCCATCTACGCTGGCAATGCGATCGCTACCGTCGAGTCGTCGGATTCCGTCAAGGTCGTCACTATTCGAGGAACTGCTTTTGCCGCCGCTGCTCTTAAGGGCGGCTCTGCTACTGTGGAGGAGGGCGTTGACCCCAAGTCCGAGTCGCCTACTGAGTGGGTGTCTGAGGACCTGGCCAAGTCGGACCGTCCCGATCTTTCCACTGCCAGCCGCGTTGTCTCCGGAGGCCGTGGTCTCAAGTCCAAGGAGGACTTTGACAAGGTGATGCTGCCTCTGGCTGATGCTCTTGGGGCTGCTGTCGGTGCCTCCCGTGCTGCCGTCGACAGTGGTTATGCCGATAACAGCCTTCAGGTTGGACAGACCGGCAAGGTTGTTGCTCCTCAACTATATATGGCTGTTGGTATTTCGGGTGCTATTCAACATCTTGCGGGTATGAAGGACAGCAAGGTCATTGCTGCTATCAACAAGGATGCGGATGCGCCCATCTTCCAGGTCGCCGATGTCGGTCTAGTCGGAGATTTGTTCGAAAAGGTCCCTGAGCTCACCGAGAGGATCAAGAGCTCTTAAGCATCTATGATGTACAGAGTGATGTGATATACAAATAGTTAAAACGTCTTTTTGAGCGTCATCCAAGAACAGCGAGCATGTCTGCAGTGGTGGTGAACTTTTCTCTCTCCTTTCCGTTCTTTTGCCCTCGTTCTCTTTCCGCTTGGTCAATCCGACGCCAATCGTCCCATGCGACGGCTTGAGAAGCTGATGGTCCTATCTCCTGCCTCAGCCCGTCCCAACCACTCACGCTCGTCTCATCGGATGCATTCATGAACTGGCCACCTGAGAGCCAGTCCTCTGCGATTGCCTCGCCCGTAATGAATGCATCTTGCATGGTCGATGCAATAACTCCAGTCGGACCTCTCTTGACCCAACCTGCGCAGTAGACTCCCGGAACTCGCTGGTTCCGGATTCCTTCAGCGTGGGCATCAGATACCATTCTGGTGGCTCTGCCAAGTCCGTCGTTGTCAACGACACCCCGACGTTCATCAAATTGAATGCCGATGTCCTCAAATCCAGGTAGGGCCACAGACTTGTAGCCCACAGAACGGAAGACTACGTCAGAGGGGAGAAAGGCGGTTTGCCCAGTTGCCTTGACAGATGACTTGGGGTCGAAAGGATCTGCAAGCTCCGTGACGTCGAATTCAGTGCTCGCAACCTTAGAGGGTGCGTCCTGGTTTCCAAGGAAGTGCCTTGGGGAGAGGCAGCTGTCCAGAGACCACACCTTGGACGCAATTTCAGCCGGTGTCGGCGAGCCCTTGACCAAAACTTCCATCAACCGCTTAGAAGCACGGGGTAGCGTCTTGAGATCTTCGGGGACCAGGGATCGGTTGAATGGTAAGAAACCAACTTGGCTGAGCTTCATCAGCTCTCGGACCTCCTTGATCGTGAATGCAGCCTGTACAATTGGACGTCAGCGTCTCATTCGTCGCCCTTCAGGTGTCGCTTAATATTCAACGTACCTGCATGGGCCCTCTTCTTCCCACAACGTGCACTCTTCTGACCCGACTCCGGGATAGCGTCTCAAGTGCCTGCTCTGTGATGTCTGTCTTTTTCAGAACATCAATGTCTTCCAGAAGCATTCTTGCAACATCAAGGGCAACATTTCCTTGACCGATGATGACAGCCTCCTCAGCCTGAGATAGGTCCAGGTTGAGGTTGGAGCAGTCAGGAAGGCCATTGTACCAGCCAACAACTTCACGGGCAGAGTATATTCCACTCAGTGTTGACTCGCCAGGGATCCCAAGCTTTTTGTCTTCCGAGGCGCCGTATGCGAATAGAATCGCATCGTAATGGCGCATCAAGTTTTGCAACTCTATGGTACAATGGTTCGCGGAATGACCGGGATGGCCAATGGAGACATTGCCAATAAAGGTGAAATTGGGAGACGATGCAATCTCATCAAATTTCTCCTGGCAATTCTGGGGGTATCAAGATCAGCTTCGATCTTTTTTGCTCCATGCCTTGTAGGGTGGCCAACCTTGACCTCTGGATGATCGGGAGCGACACCATGACGAACCAAACCAAATGGGACTGGAAGACTCTCATACATGTCCACTTTGGCTCCTGGGACCTTGCCCATCACCCGGTATGTAGTGTAAAATCCAGCCGGGCCGGATCCCACTACCGCCAGACGGAACGGCGCATCCGGGGATCGGTTACCATGTCGGCGGGCTGTCGATGAGAACGACCGGTTCGAGCAAGCTACCCGGGACAGCTGAGGGACCGAGCTCAATCGACTGAACTGCCGCGTTATAGTCAATGGCATCATGAGTAAAGCCAATTCGAGAGATCATGACGCGAAGAACAAGCGAGTGGCAGAGATGTGACTCTTTGGATTGGCCGGACATGTCCTCTTGGCTGGTTCTGGCTGATCGGCCTTCACCGGGGTCCGACCTCCGACTGTTGCCGTGACAACCCGGTCAGCCCCCGCGTGTCCACAAACTAGGTATCTTCACCAGAGACAGTTGCTCTCGTATCCATCCTAACAGCTGGGTCTGATTTCGCTCGGATAACTATCGCATTCCAAGTCCCGGCTCGATTGTCGGCTCGCCACCGCCGACTTGGTTTCCCGTGAACTCGCATCGACATCGCTACACCACCGTTGATCAACAATTCATTCAACGCGCGAAGCGCATTGCCTTGCGACGCCTAAAAATGCCACCGTCGCAGGCACCTTTCCTCTACAGCGCTGTTCAGCGCCACGACCCTCGCTTCCCCGAGCCCAAGTTCGATCCCAAGGCCGTCACGAGAGCAAGCTGGACACCTCCGAAGCCGAGAAAGAAGCCATCTGGACCTCTCGTCTCCTTCAACAGACACCCAGAGTAAGTATTATTGAGACAAGCGCCATGTTTCGCAAGCTGTCGATCTCTAACGGTCTCGTAGCGCGCACGAGATTCTCACACACAGATCAACCGAGTATGCTTCTATGAGCCCTCTTACTAAGGGCTTTATCAAATGGCTACGTCGACTCCAATGTGCGCTGCGTGTGCTGCAGCTCATCGCCGCGGCTGGAATCTTGACGTTGATGATTCTCATCACCAAGACTGATGCCCTCCAGGGCTGGGTCCTTCGCATCACAGTAAGCTCTGAAACTCATGATAGCATGGACGTGGTCTGATCGTTTTGTATAGCCTGGCGTTGTGATGATCCATTGCGTCTATGCCATCTACCACCTTGCGCGTGACGCCGCCTCACGTGCACCGGCCTCTTCTTCTGCTTATCAACTCTTCTCCTTCGTCTCGGATCTTGGAACTGTCTCGTTCTATGCCTTCGGCGCCCTTTCGGTATACAACAATGGTGACAGATGGCAAACGCGCCTCTCGGACCAGAGCCTCATGAACTATTTCAGGCCTACCGTCTGGTACACCCTGCTTGGGTCTGGCGGGACTCATGTGGTTACGCTGTGCATCGCAGGTTGGCTGTGCTGGACGTTCCGCAAGATTAGCAAGATGCCACCAGACATGAACCCCCTCGAAGACCACCTGACGGCACGCCCCAAGCACAAGAGAAACAAGTCGTCAATGGCCACCTTCAGCACCGTGGACCACGAGAGCCGCATGTCTACGGCTGCAAGTGATCGCCGACAGTCTATCATTCCGCACCAGGGTATCCATGATGGGATCGAGCCGCCGCGTGCTGTTCCATTTACCCACACGCGAAATGGATCCAGCACCACTGTCGGAAGCAGAGCCTCTCGAAGCAACCCACCGGCCAGCCCTCAGTATCAGAGAGTTCCAGTTACGCCTCGTCGTGAACGCCGTGACTCGGCCGCATCAAAGGAAACCACTCGGACATCAGCCGCACGCTCAGTCTATCACGATGCTTACATGGAGATCCCGCTGGATGAGCGCCCTAGTCCTCGACCAGCGAGCAGCTACAACAGGACGAGCCAGCCTCGACCTGCCAAGTTCACTGAGACGTGGATGCCCACGGACTCGCTCATCTCCCGAACTAATCAGCGAAATCGTCAAATGGAAGCCGCAAAGACCAGTGCTGCGAACCGCGAGAACAAGTCGTACGAGGCCTTGGCCCAGCGCTACAGCAACCTCGACGATTCCGACTCCGAATATGGTGACGAGAACAACCCGTCATATGGCTTTGAGTCAGATGCAGCTGACGATCTTCGACCCCATCCTCTTCGTCTGAATCCACTGACAGCCGTGCGAGCGACTCCCCCTCGTGCCCAGACGCCTTACTTTCCCTCTGCTAACTCACTGTCTGAAGTCAGTTCTAATGCCAGACGAGTCAGCGCGAGCAGGGACATCGCCGATGAGAAGCCTGCCTTTGCGCCCCGTAATCGACAGAGCTCCATCCAGCCCGAGTCCGATTTCTCTACCAGACCGTACGGCGATCTCAAGAGCGCGACCCCTCCGGTGATGATGGTGGGCAACACTCGCAAGGTGTCGACTGGTAATGACTACAACACGTATTCATCAACGACGTACGAGCGACGCGTGAGCGGTAAAGTGGCTGAAGAGGGCCGAGGTGGCTTTGCAGGAAACAGGTTTTCCTTCCTTGATGGACGTAATCCGCTGGGGGAGCGATGATTGCTTGGGGACTTTGTGATTTGCGATTTTCGGGTTTGATGAATTTCTGTCATGAGTTTTATGTAGGATGGTTCAGCTTTGATGTTATGGGTCAGATACCTGTTCTGGTTGCGATGCGGTTCTTCGGCGGACACGGCGTGATCGGATAGGTGTTGTAATTAGGTAGATATCTAGGTAGTTATGGTGTTAGGATGGATGCGATGAAAAAAGTTTTGAAGCTTGGAATTCTTTCCTCCGGTCTGGCCGTGCATGACACACCATTATACCTATCATGAAACATCCTAGCCTACTTGTACTATTCATCCACGTATGATCGCCAAGATATTGGCGCTTGGTCTGCCTTCCAACCTCTCCCGTCCCAGGAGTCTAACTGACACAGATGCCTCATCGTAGGGCGTCCATGAGGACAGTTCCAGGGCTTGTCCAACTCTGCCATGTGACGAACCAGTGTCTCCATTTGCCCCTGTGTCAAGGGCTTGCCGATCATGACACTGCTGCGACATGCTCTCGAGGCGAACATCTTCCTGACCTTGGAAGGCCGGGGGACATGCTTCGACTCGGACGACTCTTCCCCGAGGAGGGCTATTAGCTCCTCGAAATCTGTGAGGGTGAAAGTTACCTCGCGGCTCATGGGAAGGGCCAGGACTTCACACCGCGAGCCAACGGGCTCATCACCGCTCATGTCGACATGGACCTTAAATCCGTTGGCCTCGATGGCAGAGATGTTCTGCATCACAATCTCTTCTTCGAGAGCGGTCAGCTCGAGCCGTTTCGGATGAACCAGTCGCTGTGATTGCACAGTTTGGGCTTGCTGTAGTCTTTCGAAGTTGTACTTTTCATCAGTCGCATGCTGGTCAACGATGAACAGCTCGTCGTGCTCCGATAGCTCAAGTTCATCATCCGATCTCGCTTGTGCCGGACGAACTGCAATGATGAAGCCCAGATTAAACTGTCCAGCAATTCTCATCTTCAAAAAGTCCTTCCTTGCAATGGTGAGAGAGAGCTTTTCTTCGGCATCAGCTGCACCGAGGTCTGTCACTTCACCGTCACCTGGTGAATGACCGTTGTCCATGGGGAGGTGGCCTGCCCAACTTGCCATTTGCGACCTGATCAATCCTTCGTTCGTCCGTAGGTGCTGGAGAATCTGAGATGTTGCATCCCGTTTGCGCACACCGGCCTTGAGAGGCTGGCTTTTCTGCTCCGCTGTTAAGATTTCGCTAGACATAGGCGCAAGAGGGCTGGTGAGTGATGCATTCTGGGGTTGATCGTCCATTTCCTCCATGCTTGGTGAGGGATCAGCCAACTTGGGGTCCTCTTCGTGATCACTTGGTGCGCTGGATAGCTCAGGTGCGTCGCGGCCCCCGATTTCATCCCCAACCTCGTCATCAGGATCAGGATCAGGATCAGGACCAGGTCTGGGATCATCAACGCTTTCGTCATCCGAGCCATCTTGAAGTGGCACTCTATGATCCGTCGTCGCTTTGCTTCCAGCGGCAAATATTTGGGTCAGTCTGTTTCCAAACGATGGCTTTGGCTCATAAATTTCCATCTCTTCAGCACCGGCTGCTTCCCTCTCGTCCACGTCGCCCAGGGGACTAGTGGGATTATGCACTCTTTCGTTCCCAATAATGACCGTGGTGACTCCTGGGACTGCCACTCTTTGGGTCGATCGTATCGGGCTAACGTGGTGATGGTCGTCCTGCCCACGTCTCAGGGGCTGGACCGCAGGAATTTGAGGCTCATCTTCAGCTGCTGGTGGAGAACCAATAGTCTTGATGGAAGCTTTGGATATTGTAGCCGTCTTCTCCTTTAACCGTTTGTTGAAGTCTCTGACGGGTAGAGGTTTGTCAACATCGTTTTCATCGCTTTCCGAGGAATCCGAGGAGCTTTCAAGGAACAAACTCGGTTCCTCTTGTTTGCTGGTCGGCCCTTTTGAACCCGATTGACCCTGGAGTCGAGGTGTGGCTGCTGCATTACTCGTTTTGTCTGTTCGATTCGCTGTTTTCCTTTCCACCCAACCGCTAATCAAGTTTTGGCCACTTGTGTCTTTCGACAGAGACCTGGACGCACGAATGGTCCTTGCCTGGCCTATTTGCACTCTGACTACCGGACTCTCATGTTCGCTAACTTCATCTTCTGATCCCGAATCATCTTGGGGGCCATTATGGGAGTTGCTATGAGGCTGAGAGAGCGACCCTGCGGGTGTGCCTCTGTTGGTCTGTTTCTCGGGCTGGGGTTTCGGTGTTAGGAGCTGTGCCGTGGGGACCGAGTAGTTCTGCGAGTCAAACAAGTCTGTGAGAGATGTGCGAAGATTGTCAAGAAGCTCATTCTGATCGTGTAGAAGGATGCTCCGCTTGTCGGGGCTGACATTGACATCATACATATGAGTATCAAGTTGAATGTCGGCCAGAATGAAGGGGCTCTGAGAGGCGTTGTAGGACCTGTAGACTTCGTTGAATGCTTTGGCGAATTGGGGTAAACCGCAGGGTCTTCCATTAACGAAAAACATCTGACGGTCTGGGGTCTGTCGGCCGTCACCATAGGAAGGCCGCGACACATGGCCAACGATGCGGACTTCCTTTGAGGATGCCGAGTCTTTTGCATCTAACTGCAAGGCTGGGCTGACCTTCGAGGGCTGCATCTCGAGCTTCAGGTTCAGGGGAACCAGGGCTGTCATGGTCTTTGCCCCAAAGATGTTGATGATATTGTCCCGAGTGGTTGGATTTCCTTTGGTAGAGAAGAGTTGCATCCTTTTCCCTTTGGTAGGCTGTTGAGACACAGAAAATTTGAGGTTGGCCTGAATGCAGGCATATTGGTTGAGCAAGGCGATGACTTTGTTCCACTCCCGCTTGATATTTCGTTCAAGCTCTCGGCGCCGAACCGGCAAGTTGTGAAAGAGACGCTCGACTGAGACAGTCGTGCCCTTCGAAGCCGCCACAACAGTCGTCCCGCTGAGCTTTCCTGAGGGCTCGAAGCTGAGTTTGCTCCCCTTAGGAGCCTCGCCAGCTTGACACGTTGTCACCGTGAGGACGGACAGGGCGCACAGGGAGGCCAAAGCCTCGCCGCGAAAGCCAAATGTTTGCAGTGTGGATATGTCCGAGTATGAAGAAAGCTTCGAGGTGTGATGCTTGAGAGCTACTGACGGGTAGTTGGCAGGGGCAATGCCACTTCCATTGTCCGCCACCTCGATGAGGTCAAGACCTTGATTTTTGAAACGAACATCTACAGACACATGTGAGAATAATATATGGAAAAAGGCCTCCTGAATTGGCAACTGAGAAATGGCTGGTGGTTCACAAACCTATGGTAGTTGCGCCAGCGTCGACACTGTTCTCAACAAGCTCCTTCACAACAGAGCAGAGGTCAACAATAACCTGACCAGATTGTATTTGATGAACCTAACAACATAATTAGAGATACGGGTATGAAGATGTAGTGGTTCAGTATATGTGGGCTTTACCGTGCGGCCATCAATCTGTTTAATGGTTGCCATGACTTGAGATTCACTAACTGATGCCAGGCATCTGCGCGTAAACGGTGCTGTGGTAGCTAGACGGGCCCAGCTACTTGCGATCGAGGCCTAGTTGGCGAACCTGCATTCCGAAATCACCAAATTTCGAATAGATGCGAATTCGATATATGAAACGACTTGTTCTGGTCGGTTGCTCTGCGCATAGCTGGGTGCGTGTACGTGAACGCGACTGAGATGACAGGGGTCTTCAGCTCCTTGATAGGGGATAAGCATTTACAAGATCTAGCTAACTACCGAGCTATGATATTCGACTACCGGGGCTGTTACCGAGACAAGTTTGAAGACATGAAATCCCGTGGCATCCACCTCGACATGTAGAATGGAAACGATATAGCCAATGGGGAAGATCTGATGCAGGCACATCGAGCTGAAGGGGTCGCACAGCATTGAAATTGCCCGGGAGGGCCATTATAGATGTAACCCTCGATATTGCGGAACCCCCCCCAAAAGTACGGAGCCATGGCTGTATGACCACAAGTCGGCGCATACATCAAACTGATTTGTCCCATCGTAGAGGAGGACCCATACTCGGCTCCGAAAAGAGACAACTACGTACCTTTGACGGCGACAGGGAGACTGGTCACCGCTTGTGCGAAGTAATCAAGCTAATACGAACGGCGGGCCCCTTCAAAGAAAAGGCGTCATTCAACAGCAATGGCTAGCGTCGTTCGCGCTCATTCAGCCCAAGAACAATGTGAAATGATGCCTCTGTGCGTTCGTTGACCAGTGGTCAGGGATCGGCAGGCCGTTGGACGCACGCGACGCAACCTCCCGAGCACCTACAGGGTGCCTCAAGCTCCCAGCCACCACATTTCCAACCACTGCACCTTTGGGCCGCCGGTTGCGACCATACAACAGGTCGTTGCAGGAGCGAAGACGCCGATGCTGCTCTCCAGCAGGTAGACCGCATTTGATCCCCACAAGGGAACAATAACCGCCGATTTCGCGTGAGAGCTTCGATCGGAATAACATCTCCAGTCTTGGCTCTCCAAACTTGGCTGTGGTCCAAGCAAAGCTATCCACGTCAAGAGGTAACTGGAAAGGGTGAGGCGCCGGCGGTAGGGGCGGGACCACAGTGGATGGCACGGTGACGCGGAACATGGGAGCGACGTGTGAGCTTTCATCTATTTCAGGTGACATGGTTGGTGCCGCTGTTGTTACAGTACATTTACAGGCAAGTAGGTTGCAAGTATGCGTAAAAATAGGCGCATCAATCTACTTCGATGACGCAGATTTACGAGGACTCAACGCTCCCGTCCACCTAATTCGAAACTGAAACAACAGCCACGTAGCTGAGTCAAGCGGCTGCGTGTTGGTACGCGGGCGGACCGAGGTACCCAAGGCACTGAAGGAAGGGGTCTTGGACCAACATCTTAGATGATTCTGCCTGTGGAGTAGATGGGTTGGGTCTGTTGAATGCAGATTGAAACAATCCTTCTAAATGGTCGACATGCCTGTAATTAAACAGCGGCGGGAACGCGGCCGACAACACGAGCCATGTGTGATGAGGGATTCCCTGCTTGTTGGGATTGACCTTCTTCCTTGAAACTCTAGACGAGAAAATGGCAAGTGATTAAATCATTGGATGGCTCTTGGGGCGACAGTTCTTCTAGAGTGTGGCGCGGGAGCAGATGGAAGGGTGCGCGCCGGGGGAAGAAGGAAAAAAAAAAAGGGG
>SSHR01002297.1:0-13246 GCA_006518225.1 Fusarium neocosmosporiellum
CTGTTGCACTTGCTTATTATGTATATTAAGTATATTTTATATATTTTAATATCTTATTAAATTATAAGAATTATTTTATAATCTTAGTAATCTAAATTATTAGGATTACTAAATAAGCTAAGTAATCTTTTACTAATTACCTAGTAGGTCTTCCCTTCGTTATATAATATAACTATTCCTATTAGGCCGTGATACTTTAGGCATAGCCTACCGGGCGTAATAGACTTATGTGTGTGTATAGTAGGGTAGATACTATAGTATTAAGCTTAACTGCTTTTTAAACTCTAGCACTTATTCCCTCTAACTGTCAGATCTAGGTGTCTATCTTCTAGGATCTCTATTACTTGCATTGGATCCAAGAGAGCCTCCCCTCGCCCTGATATTCAGGCATCGTAAAAGTACTGTCTCTGCCTTCTAAATGATCTTGAGAACTGTGCTATGCTTATTAGACTCAGCTAGTAACTATATCATCCCGCTCGCCAATAACAACAGTAATTTGTCGACTACCGTTCTCCGTAACTTCGTCTCTATGGCGATCCAGAAAAGCAACAGCAGCATCTTCATCATCAAAGTCAAACGCCTCAACGGCCTTGTAATTATGCCATGATCCACCGGAGAACTGCGTGTCCCGGAAGAAAAATTCCAACTTCTTAGGCGTCATGTCTTGCCAAAGGACATATTCCAAGCTGTTTTCATCAGCAGCGACAGCGTTAACCATGTCATTAGCTCGTTTTTGAAGCCATTTTTGGGAGCATTCGTCGTTTGCCGCGGTTCGGTCATGGAACAACAAGATCCGAGTTGTGACGCCTTTGTCGTTTTTCCTGCCCTGACCCCTCGAGAACTTTGCCACTTGCTTCGCAAGACACCCCTGCTGATCAAGCCGGCAAAAGATGTGCGCACCAGCAGTGGCTCGATAGCCAGGATCCTGAAGCCCGGCATGGGTAATGAACAAGCTGGGAAATGTGAGACATGTGACGTAGTTCCACTCGGGCCGCCTTCCGCCTTTCATCGTCCTATTGGTATTGGACAGTTGAATGTAGTGCTGAAGCGAGGAGCCATGCTCTTTTCCTTGTCTTGTCATGCCAGCATGGACGGTCTTGTACTCGTGTATGAACTTTTCCATATCCCATCCATCGGGCTTCGTGACCGAGATGAACCATGTCACCTCATGGTACGTATCGAACTTGGTATCAGACGTGGACGTGAGCGCAAAGTCGCATAGGCTCACTTGTATTGTAGTGGTCAATTCTTTCGAGTTTAGGTCCTTAAAAAACCTCTCTCTTATGTTGACGTCTTCGGGCTTCTCCGACATCAACCTAAGCAGATTTGCCGTCGTGATAGGATCAGTGCGTTCACGAAAGAGTCTTTGTCTTGTCTCAGCGTACGATATGAGCACCTCTGTACCGGCTCCTTCGTTCAGGACCTGGCATAAACTACCAGAAAGGTGCGCAGCGTCCAGTAGGCCCGTGGTGAGCCCAAGTCCACCGATAGGGTTATTAAGCTGTTATCCAACATTAGCAAGCCGCCAAAACAACAACGAGGGCTACTTGATGCTTGAAATTGCCAGCGAGGAAGAGGGCACTCACATGAGCAGCGTCTCCAGCTAATAAGACATTGCCCTGAACAAAGCTAGAGGCACAACGTTGGTGAGCAACGTACGGCGCCATAGCTTCATACTGAATGCTGCTTGTATCTCCAGGGAGGAGGCGACACAGGCGATTCTTGACCACCTTGATTGTGGCTTTATCCAGTGTATTCGCCTTGTCAGTGGAAACTTCCGCCCTCCGGACTCCAGTCATCATTCGCCAGCTCGTGCCTTGGCCTCGCTTGACAACGAAACCCCAGTCTTCAGGGTCGACAATGGAGTTGACGGCTTTCCAACCTAGCTCGCCCAGACTGTACTGGAAGTTGACGGCAACAAAGAGCCAAGATTCCCAGGTGTAGCCCTCAAGCTCAATGCCCAGGTTGCGCCTGACAGTGCTTCTACCACCATCTGCTCCGATGAGATACCGACACCGGCCTTGCACTTGATGATTGTCAGCGTTGCTTGTGACCCAGTAATCGACGAATCCGTCCTGCTGTTGGAGGCGCTGGATAGTGTGCTTGAAATGGACATGAGCATTTCCAGTCTTGATGGCAGCGTCCAGGATAACTTGACACAGATCTGGTTGAGACAGGATAACAGCGAAGTGAGGGTTATCTGGAGGTGGTGCGAGTCCCCCAATGATGTTCCCGTCCTTATCCCTCCAGTCGCATCCACCTTGGTTCTTCTCTCCAGCGGCGATGATAGCCTCGAGGATTCCAGCCTTTGAGAACTCTTCAAGAACTGCAGGCAAATGCCTATCCCGACAATCAGCTGAAAGCGAGTTCCGGAGAGGCGCAACCAACAACTCACTCGACGGCCCCCGGGGATTGATCGATGCCGGCTCCCGACTCATACACAATGACCTTTATGCCTGACTGTGCAACCAGGAGTGCAGTAAAGAGGCCGACAGGGCCCGCGCCGATGACGACTACAGGGTCTAACCGGCTAGACTGCGATCGTGGCAGCATTAGTCCCAGTTTTAACGATATGTAGTAAAAGCCGAGAACAGCAATGTGAAGCCTACCATATTGTTTGGAGAACTCAAAATGAAACACGACGCCTTGGTCCAGGTGTATAACCGGAAGAGTTAAGAGAAACCCTTGGGAAATGATAACCTCCATGTAATGTCAGAGGCGAGAACATGCTGGATATAACCGATGCGGACTGCCAGGTTGGATTCATTCATCACGTAGAATACATCCAGGCAAGTCAATGGTTGGCGGAGCCGGCGGCACGGTGTTCGGCCGTCTCTGCCCACCCCTCTGCTACCCTACATGCATTATCCCAAGTACCTGAAGACGACCATTTGGGCAGATTCAAGAAGCCAAGGGCTTACCCACTCTCGGTAGCTTGCAGTTTTCCGAGCCTCCGAGTTCTATAGCCTCCGCCGCCACGGCACTTGAGGAACGCCGTGGTTTACCGGGCCCACCGTCTCTTGTTGCCATGGCCAATCGGCACGTGTGATTTCGCGGGGCAACGCTTCTCGGCCCCTTTCCCCGCAAACCAAACCTGGGGGGCGGCTTAGAAAGTCGGCAATGAAAGGAGGGTCTGGCTTGCAGAAGTCTCACCAACCGGAAGGAGTTGGACTGGCCTGGTTAATGGTTGTTCCGTCTCGGATCTACGGATTACGGATGCCGAGCTTTGCTTGGGTTCAACCCCGCAAATCCCTCCCTACCCTGGTCTAGTCGCACTGCTTGGCCCTGCGTGACTCCAGTTCCCTTGACCCATGGACTTTGCAGAGGATACTCTCCCTCTGCCCTCTTTCACTGCATCTGCCCACTCATCCGCTATTATCTTTGACCTCACTCTACTCACTGATGGAGTGCATCATCACAGCTGCCGCCCCAGACAAGACCATCACTCAGCAGCTACACGCGGTGCAACATGACGCGGTCCGTACGACTCATTGCGAGACAAGGCAGGGCCGTCGTGCCTGTTTCGAATGCAGACGGCATGTGAACCGCCATTATATATTCCTCTTTTCCTTCTTGTTCCCTACCCTTCCCACTTGACCGTTGCTGATCTGCGTCATGACGCTGATACTGACGTGTATTGTTTTTCTGCCCATAGAAAGAAGACAAGATGTGCGTAGCCCTAGCCTGCATCTCCCATCACCCATGAACGGCCGCGTTGACCAGCTTTCTTTACTCAGGCGATATGAGACAGCCAACCTGCGGCCTTTGCAAGAGAACCGGAGGATCTTGCACCTTTCCCACCAAGAGAAAGACGCCCGAACTGCGCCGCCCGGCAGCTAGCCACCAAAGTAAACACCGAATCGACTCACAGAGGCTTGGTAATGTCGATGCGCCCCTGGCCGATCTTTGATCGTCTTCAGTGCTAATTCTTGACCCAGAGCGTCTCATTGACCTGCTCCAGTCGCGACTCGGCGACGGACAAGATGCTGACATGCTGGTGCAACAGCTTTCTGAGACGGAGCATTCGACTGGTCGTTCAAGCAACAATGACTTGCGCAAACAGGCCTCGCTCGATCACTGGGGGCGAGATCAACAGGCCAAGGAAGGCAACAGTGATGAATCCGGGCTCACGACGAGAACCCCAACGAACGCCTCGGATATATATAACAACGACGACTGGTCTGTCCCAGGCTCCTCCCTTGACTCCCTGAGAGATTGCGACGGGGATGTGGGCTGTGGGTGGTGGTTGACCGTCCCTGAGCAAGTTCTCACTGACCTTGTTCATCTCTTTTTTGACAAGATCCAAGCCTGGCTTCCACTTCTCCACCGCTCAAGGTTCTTCGATCGCTACATGAACAACGGCGTCTTTGCTAAAACACGCACCCGGCCTTTTTCAGACACAGAGTCACTGCTGCTCTGCGGCATGTTTGCCCTGGCTGCCCGACACTCGTCAAACCCGTGGTTCCAGGATATCCCAGCACCGGACCGTGGGCAGCGCTTCGCGGATGAGGCCAACAGGTACTACGATATGCCTCGTGCGTCCGAACAAGGGCCAACGCTTGAGCACCTCCAGGGCTGCATCTTGCTGACCTTCTACGAGTACTCTTCCGGGCCTTCGCACCGCGCCTGGATCCTCGCCGGCGTCTGCGTTCGTCTGGCCTACGACTTGAACTTGTGCAACATGGATGAGCAAGACGATGATTGCCTCGACTCATGGGACTGGTCGTGTAAAGAGGAACAGCGGCGAGCGTTTTGGCTGGTCTGGGAAGTCGATACGTTTGGCTCCGTCATGTCCAGACGCCCAAGTTCCATCAACCGCTCCATGATGGCCGTACGGTTACCCGTGTGCGACGCGGCCTGGTTCACCGATAACCCAGTAAAATCTCCAGTCATCGATCCGAGGCCTTCCAAAGTCTGGAAGATTCTAGTCGATTCGCCGAATCAAGATGAGCGAGCGTGGTACCTCGTGGCCAACCTCCTCATGACAGTTGCGAGCGAGTTTGCTGCTGGTCGGCACACTTGTCAACGCGATAAGGACGAGCTCGTTGACGCCCTCACATGTCTCTCCATAGTCATATCGCAGAGATTCAACCTGGAGAATCTTGAATTCTCCGGTCCCGACAACGACGCTGCGAGGCAAAATTGGGTGATTGGCATGCACCTGATGCTTATGTGTGCCCGCGTTACCATACGGGCCAGTTTTACAGCGCAACGTCCAAGGGTGCTGAGCTTTTCGCAGCAAATGTCTCGTATCCTGTACCAATGGCGGCCCGAGTACATTAGTTTGAGCCAACCGTTCCTTGCATGCTGCCTGCTATCAGATCGAGCATACCCCTCCGATGAGACGGTGCAGGCTCTAGATATACCCTACCACAGCATCGAGATGGTTAATCTGGTATTGTCTCAATATGCCTCGGTCTGGAAGCTTGCCGCTGTTTTGTTAGGTGAGTTGGCTTCACCCACGTCCTTGACTGGTTATACTGAGACGTAAGATTCGTAGACTTGAGAGCATACTTGATCCGCCGTGACCGCCTCTCAGCAGCTGCCTCACTCGAACGGCGCTTTGCTCTGTACTTTCCTCATCGTGCCTCCCCCGGGCGCTCCAAAGACCATGAGGATGACCAGTCCAGCTTGATGATAGGGACTATTGGCGAGAAAGAGAGAGACGGCAATAGAGCTAACAAAGAGGACGTCCCCGACCCTATGCTAGGATTGCAGCAGATTTCCCAACTCCCCGGGGAACTCGAGGATGTAGAAGCGCAAATAATTGAACTCTCCGGTATCCCTGGTCGAGAGTTGTCTGAGTTTCCGCGCTTGGATAGCCGAGATGATTGGAGTCCCCAGCTCTCGCTGGATTATGTCAGTGACGAGAACATGCAGCTCGACTACCTACAGTTATAAGAGTTAATTGGGGCTCATAATGTGACCAAGTCAAGGCTACGACAAACCACTCGGGCAACAATGGACCTATATTAACAATGAGAAGAAGCTATAGAGATAATAGGCAGATTAATAAATTAAAACTTTTTTTAAAAAACTCTATTATTTTTTAATACTAAACTAAGATATCTAATTGCTTTTATATAATATTAAGTAACTAAGCCTAGTTATAATTTTTGAATTATTAATATTAAAGGCCTAATACTTATAGCTATTACTACCTTTAAGCCAGGTTATATTAGCCTGGCCTTAGATATACGCGGTATTTTCCTCTAGTAAGATTCAACTCTACGACCTATATATAGGTCCTCCGGCGGTCACTACTCCGCCACGGAGGTGCTTGGATTTATACCTAAGGTCTGGCTGGGGTGTTGAGTTAGGTACTAGGTTATGTCTTGCAACCCGTCTGTGTGCAAGGATTTTAATCATGAGGCGCACTAAGAGTTTGCTTTTGTTACGTTGGTCTCGATGGTGAACCCCGAGCTATAGTAAAAGCTGCTCAACAGATCCTCGGCGCAACCGAGACGCCTCGTGGATTCAAACGTGAGCTAGAGTCGGGAGTTTTCCTCGTGACTCATTTCTCCCTCCTTGTGACCTTGCTTCTCGACAGACTCGTGCATACCGGGCGACGAACCCCCAATGCCTTGCAACCCGACCAATCCAGCATCAACAGGTGCGTCAATGCGCGTATCAAATTCGTCTCTCTGTTCTTTGATGAAACAAGCAGCTGTTACTGATAAGAAGCCATTTCAACACCTACGGGGGGAAACAAGACTCACATATAACCAAGAGGCCACAAAACGTGGCCGAAACGATCCAGGCGTTCCTGAAAGCGACCAAGTATGCTCTTTTCATTGCTTCAACTGCAGCCTGAGCAATCTCAGGTGAGATGCCGGGAACATCAGCGACAGCTTCCCTCCTCTGTGAAGCCAGGCCGTCGATCAGCGCAGGCAGAGATGAGGGAGGCAGTCCTAGTGGAAGCGCTGCTGCGCTGACTTTCTTGGGCAGTTCCTTTTCCAGGGTGCTGGTGAGAACTGCGTTGTTGATAGCCAAGCCAACTGCGCCCCCCAAGCTCCTGGCTGTGGTTATCAACGCTGATGCCAGGGTGATTAGCTCTGGGGATGTCGCCAACTGAGCGGAGACCATGGACAGTGGCACGATAGAGACGAGGGCAATGCCAGAAAGAACCGGGAATATCCAGAAGGCGTAGCGAGGAGTGTCCATATCCACTGTCGCCAACAGAATGAAGAACAGCAGGAGAAAGACACAACCCACAGCGAGCGGTGCCCGCATGGACTTGCGCTTTGAAGACCACAGTCCAAACACAGGGGAGAAGACGAAACCCGTCAAAAACATGATGGCAAAGTTTGTACCAGCCGAGAGAACGTTGGCGTCGTATACAAGAGTAATTTCAAAGGCGAAGTAGGAGTTGGCCGCAAAGAATGCAAGTCCTTCGACGAAAATGATAAACAGGGAGACGGCAAAGTTTCCATGATGCCAGAGGTCATGGTGAAGTATGCCGTCCTTCTTCAAACGCCACTCATAAACGACGAAGAGAATAATGGCCATGACGCCGATGATGAATGGGCCAAGAATATTAGCACTGTCCCAAGAATATGGACTGTCGGACCATGCTAGGGCCATGGAGAAAAGGGTGAGCCCGGGTGCAAAGAGGGAATATCCTACCCAATCGAGGCGTTTGAGCTTTTCAGACGGGTTGAGGGATACTTGTTGTTCTCGTGGGGGAGGGTTGTAGCCTATCAGACAGCCTATGGCTGCGATAGCGTAGAGACCGGCCTCGATGTACCAGTAGATGCGATAGTTTGAGAGATGTCCATGTTGAAGCAGTCCTCCACCCATCAAGAGCCCAATGGTTGCCCCCACACTGGCCGCCACGCTGGCGGATGCTTGGCCCATGGGCCTGTATCGTCGGGGCAGCACTTCTGACAAGACGGCCAGGAGGACCGACTGGCATCCGAAATTAAGGCCCAAGATGGCAAAGCCGGCGATAAGGGTGCCAGAGTTTTGGGCTCTGGACACAATGATGGACCCGACCACTCCAGCAAGAGACAACAAGACGAGGATGGGTTTCCGGCCGCAGTAGTCGGCGGCCTGGCTGATGGGAGGATTCAAGGCGACTGTCATGATGGTGATACAAGACGAGTACCAGACGGTCTGGCCTGTACCGCCGACAACCTGGGACATTGACTGTGCCAAGAAGCCCGACCCGATGACGGAGCTGAGCTGTGCCAAATAGATCAAGTTGATGGCCTAGGTGGTGGCGTGGTGAGTCTGGGATTGACCACTGTGAACAGAGAGTAGACTAACCACAAGACAGATTATTGTCTTGGAGCCAATACGGGTTGTCGGTTCTCCCGGCGCCCATGGCGCGTTGATAGAAGATTGTGAAGCCATAGTGGGCGGATCAGAAGTTTACCGTGGGTTGGCACAACTGTTACGAAAAAGATGTTGGTTTGATGCTTGTGCAAAAAGGGAGTGTGAGCCCTGAGCGCGATTATATGGCTATTTGAGAGCGGCACAACCACAGATAAAGGGAAGCCGCCTTTAATTGCCGACCACCAGTCAACTGGAGCTCCTATAATGCAGCATTCAAGACTGAAGAGGCTTGGCTGAAAGGGGACAAGAGAGCAAAGGCGTAGATTGCGAGACATGTCTGCAGCCCAGGCTTACCATGGCGTTTCACCCTGACTTGATCCTAGTTTCCCCGCGTTTCTAGACTCAAATCCACGTCATGGTGCTTTCCAGGCTGTGGGTAGTGCGGTACGGTGACCGGGCTCGGCTTCCACCCCGGAGTCGTATTGACTTACATTGAGTAGTGTGGCCCGGTCTTCCGACAACGCCGTTCTGCCGTCCGTCACAGACCTCTCATTCGCCACCAGACTTTGTCGAATCAGAGGAAGGGCGGCCCTACCAGGGCCGACCCCAGTAACCAGGCGGCAGAGTCGCCAGTCCCCACGGAGTAAACCATCTCTCCGACACATCAAGTCCAAACCATGTAGCGGAATCCTAGAATCGATTTTATTTGTTCAAATTAATTTGATAATTCTATCCATCATCATCATTCAATTGTTAAGGGTAGACTGATCCTCACAACTTGGTTAGGACGAACCAACGACAGCACCGTCAGCACCTCAACTCCAAATCGACATCATACCCTTCGTCGCCATCAACAATTAGCAACTATGGCACTTGATTCTGAAATCATTGAGAGTTCTCGGCCTGACCCAGACTTTGAGCAGGTATCCTGCCCCTACCTGACAGATCCATGTCTGTGTGAGTCAATAGCCAACTGACGTTGTCAAACTTCAGCTCGTCAAGAATGCAGGCCCTCCACCACTACCCAGCAACGCCGACATACAAACGCTTCGAAGGTTAACAAACGGGCTCAAAACCAAGGCACGCGAAGCACTCGGTGGCCCTCCTACCGAGTTGACGGAGCGAGACATTGAAATATCCGTTCGCGACGGCAGCAGCATACTCGCCTACGTGTATGCTCCTTCAAAAGAAACGTCGACAGATGCTTTGCCAATCCTGCTCTTCTTCCACGGAGGCGGATTCTGCATCGGCTCGCGCCACGACGACCTGGAGTCCAACAGGACCATTGCCTCCAAGGCTGGCATAATCGTTGTCAGCGTTGAATACCGCCTTGCCCCAGAGCATCCTTTTCCTCAGGCTATTCATGACGGATTCGATGCATTGCATTGGGTATGTAGCAGGGCCCCCTTGTGGATATTGGCTCACGAGCAATGCGGCTGACAACTCTGTCGGCAGATTGTCAATAATCCAAGTCGCGTACACCCATCTGCATCCCCATCGGCAGGTCTCATTGTGAGCGGGACTTCTGCAGGTGGGAGTATTGCTAATGCTGTCGTGTATTTGAACCGCGATCTGGGGTCTCCAGTCAAGGTGACAGGCCAACTTTTGAGTGTTGCACCCCTTCTTCCACGCCCCATGGTTCCAAAGAGATATCAAGACGACTATGTTAGCCACGAACAGAACAGGGATATAGCTATACCCCCAGAAGAGCTGACTCGGTCATTCATTGGTGAGGCCATTCATCACGCCTCTGTACCCATTCTGTGGCTAACTAGGGCCGCCTGCCCCATCCATAGCTGCTTACAAGCCAGACAAGAGCTCGCCGCTCTCAGTGCCCGCGATTCACCCGTCAGGTCACACCGGAATACCTCCCACTTATTTGCAAGTCTGCGGTCTTGATGGTTTGCGTGATGAAGGCCTCATCTACGAACGTATGCTCCGGCAGGAGAATGGCATTGCCACGCGAGTAGACCTCTATCCAGGATTGCCTCATCACTTTTGGGAGTTTTTTCCCCAGTTGACGAAGCAAATCGAGAAAAGAACACATGATACCGTGGAGGGAATTTGGTGGTTATTGGAAACTACTCAGGCGTAGGATAGTTTTGACACATGCGCAGGAGCCACATCTACTTGGATTGTATCGGTACAAGAAATATACACACCCCCAACGGTCAAGCATGATGAATAAGGAATGGCACAAGTTGCCTTTATAGTTATTGGGCAACAAGAGTCTAGGCCATGAATTAAGTGGCTCTATCCCTCCTCGAACTGATTTGTTAGCGAAGGCACCTTTGCCAATGACTCCCTATAGCTTCTAGCGCCAGATATCGGCCGCGTGACATTACATTTGTGTAGAAAGCCTTAAGCCAGCTGAAACGTACGTGCAAAACACTAGATGGACAGCAACAGATACCGTCTAGATGGGTTTACCGGGGTAATAGCAATTTAGGATAGGCTGGCGCCGGCGAACCCGGTATCAAAGCAGAAGTCGACCCGTGTGGGAGGTTCCGAGCTTAGAAAACGGGAATGTGAATATCTCGGGTACCGCCACGAACCTATTGGCTTCCCAAGCTCGGTGATGGCTTCGGCATCATTGTTGGGTGGGGACGGCTTTCGTCGATGGCCGGCTTAACCGCCGACCGTGGTCCGCCGACCCCGTTGTGCGCCGAGTGAGCTAACGGCCAGGTATTACAGCAAGCCTTGAGGATAGGGTGTGTCTACGCAAAAGCCATCATTAGTTCAAAACCCACAGACTATTCTACTAATAGTTTCCTTTCGAGCTCATTCATCACAGCCTGACAGCATGACCGACTCAACAATGACCCCCCAAAATGTCATCGTCATTGGCGCCGGCCCCGTCGGTCTCTTTTCCGCACTGCTACTCGCACAAAAAGGTATCAAGGTGACCGTGTTTGACGCAGACGAGGGTATTTGTCGCAACCCGAGGGCTGTTGTGTGAGTCATGTCTTGGTGTTTGTATGTTCATCAACTGGACTAGGTACCTTTTACTGACATGTATCTATTACCCAGACAACTCCCTGCAGCGAACCTCGAGTTTGCCAAGGCCGGAATACTCCAAGATGTTCTTGATGTCGGCCATAGGTCCGATGACGGAGTCTGTTGGCGAGATGGAAATGACACGGCCAAGATCCTGGCGGATCTGACTCCGCCGCCATCCGAGAATCCAAACATCTGTGCTGCGATGCTGGGACAACATGAGCTGTGCCAAATCTTCCTCAAGCACTTGCACAACACCGGGAATGGGCATGTCATCTTTAACCACGCCTTCGTCCGTGCCGAGGATCATGGCGCCTCAGTCGATGTTCACGTTAGGCGCACGCTGGACGACCAAGAGTTGACCTTAAACTGTCGATATCTCATTGGTGCTGATGGTGGTCGAAGTTCGGTCAGGAAGCACTTGAACTTGCCCCTAGAGGGATACACTTGGCAGGGAATCCGACTCGTTGCTGTAAACATCCTGTATGACCTCGACAAATATGGATGGAAAGGTGGCAACTTTATTGTTCACCCAGCCGACTGGGCCATTGTTGTCAAACGCGGAAAAGGGTCACAGTGGAGGATTGCTACCAGCATGCCATTTTTCGAAGGCCCGGATGGAGAGCCCCTCGAGGACAAGACTGTTTTTCCAGCCATCAAGGAGAGAGTCGCAAGACTGCTGCCCGGTAATACTGATGAAGTAGTCTACACGCAAGCAGCCCCATATGCTATCCATCAGCGGTGCGTACCTCAATATCGGGTCAAGAACATCTTGCTTGCTGGAGATGCTGCTCATGTAAGCCCATGGAACTCTTCACTCTAGATGGTCAATTTGCTGAAAACCGCTCTTGTAGTTGAACAATCCTGTTGGCGGGTTGGGGCTGACGACTGGCGTATTGGATGCCGCGCATCTGGCTCAAGCATTACGCAAAGTTCTCATCGACAAAGCACCCGACACTATCCTTGACGAGTACGCTAAAAGGAGGCGTGATGTTTTCACCAAACTGACGGATTCCTTGTCGACGACAAACCTCCTAAGGTTGAGCTCGTCAGCTCCTGGACATGTTGCGGAGCGGGAGAATTTCTTTAAAACATTAAATGACCCAACTGACGTCAAAGGCATGATGGGGGCTCTTTCAAAGGAGATGGGGCTATCTACTACCTTGGATCCGATAGAGCCCATGCCTGTAGCGCAGTTATAGAATGCCAAGTTAGACATGTTGAAAAGGAACGATAATGCGTAAGGATCCCGTTTGAGCCACTTGTCCTTTCCCCTTTCCATAAACGCAACGACTGCCCCAGACAACCGCTGTCTCGACATTCATGCAGGGTAATGGCCTTTGTACAATAACAAGAGCATCCTTAACTCTTGGTTGACTGGATCGTCATCTGTCTATCCATTGTTAGCCATAGCGAACTTAGGGGCCTACGCCAAGCCTAGCACTCTCCTCAACCGCCTTACCTCTCCCCTTCGCCTGGCCTTCTCTCCTCTTGATCATGGTTTTGATCAAGCACAATTATACCTGTTTACTTAGCTTCAGAGTACATATCTCAGTCCGTACGCTCTCCAATAGCCCGAGCCCTGCGTCATAGGAAAGGAAATCCTGATTCAGGGTCTTCGAATCCACAACACTACGACAACCATCAATTTCCTCTGACATTGTCATCTAAGACACTATTCGTTTGGCAGAGCTTATATAGTAACCCAAATCCGCAATAAAGGGCTCCTTCTGACGATCCGCTCTACGTCGTGTCGGACCCTCTACTCGGTACCACGGATGTCTCTCTACTTGGCTCTCGTAGTCTTCACCGCCCTGTTGGCGATCGCCCATTATGACTTCTCCGCTGACATTTAAGAACCGCGAGTTGATTGGCAATGTGTTTGGAAGCGACGAAAGTATCAATCCGAGGAAGATGAAATAAAAAGGAATTTCGGGGTTGGAAGCCAGCGGCGAGAAAGATTCTTATCAGG
>SSHR01002300.1:0-17861 GCA_006518225.1 Fusarium neocosmosporiellum
CCTCTCAGAAGTTGGGGCGGATATGGGCTCGGTACGGCTGGGAGGTTTTCCACACCTCAAGGGATAGAATCTAAGGGTAGTTTTTCGGGAAAACACCGGGGGATTTCATAGTCATCCGGGTTAGCACAGACGAAAAGTAGATAATGCGGCGCGATTTGGATAAACATTCGTACAGTAGGGTAGCTGCTGATATAAATATCAACTCGGCATATTAGCCTAGAGGCGGGCGAATAGATAAGGAGGTTACATAGGCCCTATGATAATGATAGTGATAATGATAATATGATTCTAGATTTGTTTAAACGCGGCTGGAATATATTGTGACTTTGCGACTACCTTAGAGGGGTTTGTACCCCAGGGTTAAAACTGAGACCCTCGCACCTTGAAGGAGCGGGTGGTCTTCTAGAACCTGGATTACGAGTTGGGCTCTTTAACTGGGAAGTTTGTACCTTGGGGTATAAAGTATTTAATAGGTTCCCTGCGTTTTAAACCCCAGGGTACAAACTCCTGAATACTAATTCGTAGTAACTTTAGCCTGACGATTTGTACCCTGGGGTATAAACCTGGGTTTGACGCTTATTATAAGATAAACCTAAGTCTAACCCCAACCCTAAAGAGCATCTACCCAAAGGATATGACGGCCAACGCGCTGATGACGATGTTCTCGTAATGGTCGCCGGATTTGAACGGGTGATCGAAAAACTGCACGACCATATCTAAACAACTGCGTTGCAACTCATCGTCGCTATACCGCCCCCTCGCCTGGACCCCGTTGTTGACGACTTGTGCCACGCCGCGGCTGAATGCCTTCCACGATTCCTCCTGGCGGATAGTCATGCGGTATGGCGGCCTCCGACCTCGGCTGTTGGACGAATCGCCGAACCTGCTGCCGTCGCCGCCGCCGCTGCTGCTGCTGTCGCTGTCACTGTCGCTCAACGTGTCTCGCTGCTCGCCGTCTTCGTCGTCGCTGTCAACCGTCCAACCCGGCGCCTCCAACCGTTTCCAAATCGACATCAACGTCCTCCACCATGCCTTGTACCGCTGCCACGAATCCGGCTCCATCAACCCCTGAAATGGCCTCGCCGTCGTGATGTGTTCCTCCTTGCGCTCGACCTCGAACAACTCGGCCGTGCCGGGGTAACAACGGCTGGCGGCGGCGTACGCGCTGTCCAAAACGCGCTCGAAAACCTCCCACATCCGCTGCAACACCGGCTCGTCGGGGCGTATCGGCTGCAGCACCTCGAGCATCTGGCCGCGGTCGATGCCCTCCAAATGACGGGGCCAACCACATCGGTTCAACCACCTCTCGGCTTCCCACTTGTCGCTGATGTCCTGGATCTCTGCATTGGCCTCGCTCTCGAATGCCTGCATGTCTTCCTCATAAATCCGATCCAAAAACGCGGCCCTATCATCGTCGTCACCGTCATGGTCGCTATCCTCCTCGGCCCGGCCAACCTCGAACCACCGATTGCCATACCCCCAATGGCAAATCTGCTGGCAATGAACGCCAATTCTCCATGGCACTGGACGCTGCTCGCACTGAGCATCTCGCCGCGCGTTGCCGGTCCTCTTCCGTTCGTTGACCCAACCATGCTGTTCCCGATAATGCTTCTGCATCTGAACCTTGTCTCGGACAACATACGAGCATTGTTCGCAACCCAACCCATCATGCTTCGGCGGCTTGATGTGTGGGTTCGGGCTGATGGTGGGCGGCGGCGATGTCCAACCCCGTAACTCGGCCTGATCTTTGGCGATGCCCTGCATCGTGACAACGGCCTCCTTGATTCTCTTAATGTCTCTGCGACTGATGTGTCCATGCTTGGTCTTTAAATGCTTCAAAACCTCGCTAGCGACGATGCCGATCTCGCACTTCGTGCAAATGACAAATGGATACTCGGGGAAATGGACAAATGGCTTGATATCGGGCGGGTAACCAGCCTCGCTTACCTGCCGGCTACTCTGGGCTTGAATGGGTTTTGTGACCTCCATATTGATCTAATTGACTTGGTGTTATGTTGGTATAAATGGCTCTGCGTTATAATAATGTAAATAACCTTGCGTGGTTTAATAATATGGATATGGTGATGAATATGCTTGTCTTTTGTTATGGTTTGAATGTTTATTTGGCGTGTGTAAATGGCTGGTTATTAACTTGCTTTTGCGGGTTGCTACGGCACCTAACTCTCCGAACTGGATTGTGGCTGCATATGACCTAATAAATATCTCCTAATGTTATGTCCTGGTTGATTATTCTGTTATATAATAACGCCGGGTTAAATATCTCGCTATTAAATACTTATCGGTTACATTGCTATTGGTTGAATTTCTCTTGGTTGAATATCCCTTGGTTAAATATCTCTTGATGTGATGTCTCTTGGCCGCATGCCTCTTTGGTGGCATATCGTCTATAAAAACCCCTCCTCTCTCCTCCTCTTCTTTCCTCTCTCTTCCCTTAACTATCACCTTCTCGCGGAACTGCCCAAATCAACTGCCACCAACCCTAACCATAATACACGCTCTATAACTCTACCATTGCCTCTCTGCATATAAACGAATACTCCCCCAATGGGTAATTATATTCTATCTTCTACGCGGCTACCGGCGCTGACTACTGCTGGAACCATCGGCCAAAATGCCCCTGCTTCTGCCCACCGGCCCTCTCGCTCTGGCCGCCACCTTTGGCAGCAGCACTCTCACCTTGCGCCTGGGCACCGGTTTCCCGGGCTTTTGTGCTTTTATCTACATCCATATCGGCTTCACCCCTGCTGCCGGGCCCTTTAATATTGCTTTCCTTCTGCGCCCTGCCCACTGGATACAACTGGACTGCTACTGGTACTATGGCCACGGGCTGACCACCAAATATAACTCTATTCTCGCCATCTTGCATATGTTGTCTGAATTGCATACCTTCCACTTCTGCTCTCAAATGGGCATGGCCTCGCCTTTCAATGGTTACGGGTTTCTGCCTTCCATGGCCGGCCTACCTCACTTATATGCCAACCTACTCCTGAAACTATTCGTACCATACTAATAACGCAACGGGTTTCCCTTTCTCTTGCAATGGGCACCCTCCTGCAATGGGCTTGCCTCAAACTAATTGACTGGCTCACATTTTCAACGGGTTGTCTACCGGCAAATATAATGTCCGGCCTTCTACTCTCTCTGGCCTACTTGGATCGGGCTGGGTGGCCTCCCCCAGCTCCCCAATGTGCTTGGGTGCACGGTCCACCAATTCCACCCAATTACATTACATGGTGCTCTCCAACGCTCCCCTCTCTTCTGACCACATCAAAAAACATCAACTCAACTTCAAGCCGACTGTAATGACGCAAATTAACTAATAATGTTTTATAAACGTTGGTATGATATCGCCTGGATGTTATCTTTTGATCTATGCTATTTTTATTATTTTTTACCTCTCCCGTTTATATAAGTCGCCCCCCCCCTGATTTTCACCAGTTCGCCCCCCGACCACACGGGGAAGCAATGTTAGGCCTGCTTGTGGGACTGCGGAATATGGTTGCCTTTTCAGGGGAGCTATTGATCAAATGGAAGAACCGGGCCTCTTCGGCGATGGGCAGCGTGGCTATTAGTTAGACCATCTGTATGCCGCGCCGAGCCAGCAGACCCAGCTCCCGAAGCTTTGGCCGGTACTTTAGGCTTGTCTTGCTACTGTTTCCAAGCCGCGCCTGGTCATCCCGCTGACGGGTAACAGGCTCGATACGATGCGCCGTTTGTGCCGATGATATGCTGGATAGTGTGGTCTGTTGTCGGTTTTCGCAGAAAAGTCATAGATAGATCCCCCTAGCTCAGCACGTCCTGTGCCCCAGTAGGGGACTTTTCGGGCCCATTGGCCCCCGGACGAAAAATATACATACATACATACATACATACATACGTTAGGATTAAGCGCGACATGCAACACGAGGTACACCTGAGAGTGTGTTAACAATATGGACAACAAAAACGTCATGAAGAAATATCGACAGCGACAATCTTTCCACACGGATTCCCACTTCCTATCCTCACTCTAGCCTTTGAGACTCAAGCCTTGTAATCTCCCGCACTATCCTCTCTTCTTCTTGTTCGAGCCTCAGAAGCCTTCTGACTAGATTCGACTCAATCCTAACCCTGGCAAGCTCGTTATGAAGCTCTGTGAGTCTCTGGTCCGTGAGTTGCATCATTTCCTGTCGTAGTTCCTGCAGCCTTTGCTCTGTTTTTGCTGGTGGTGGAGGTGGTGGAGGAGGTGGTGGTGGAGTGCGTTGAGTGAATGTACCTGGGTGTTTAGCACTTTGTGCTGACTCTCGTGGTTGAGTTTCGGCTGCTTCCTGCGCAATACCTGAGACTGTGGGTGCGATTTGGAGTCCTGGAGAAGAATCAGATGTAGTCTGGTAGATGGATCCAACTCCCAGACTGGAGATGGCGTTATCCGCAGGCTTATCCTGAGTCCTTGGTGCTGAAATGTCCGGCTGTAGAGGAAGGCAAGGCTCAGTTTCCGCAGTACCCTTCTCTTTGGGGGGTTGCTCAGCGACCTGCACATCTCGTCGCACCGGACCAAGACCATCTTGATAATCTTCCGCCTTGACCTCTGCTCGCCACTCCCCATCAGTCCAGTCTTGGATTGTCACAAGCCTTCTGAACTTGTCAAGATCTTCCCTGAAGAGGCACTGGGGATCCTTAGCAATACTTCCATCGCTGCGCTCCGGGTCGAAAAAAATGTCCTCACCCTTCCTCCGCCTTCCAGACATTCCTTTTTCGACATGTTTGATCACCCCTCTAATCTCCTCCCGACGATTCACCTTTCCAGCAATCTCTAACGTCGAGTAGAACTTCTCCCCCAGCGGATCACTGGCTGACCTTTTCCTCCTTAGCAGAATTGCTGCCTGGAACAAAGAAGGTATTCCGCTCTCCGTCGACTCGTTCTCACTACAGTGCTGTGAGTGAGAAGTAGGTACGAGATCAATGTGGAAGGAAGGACTTACGAGAGTTCCCATACGACTCTATGAAGCTTCGCACTACCTCCAGGTGTTGGCCTTCGCAGGCCATTTATGGTTGCTCGGTCTTGCTTTTGCTGAGTTGATGTCGACTGCCACTCGTAGCCCAAGATGGCTTTGGCGGGTCCAGCGGAACCTTCTAGCGAGGGTTTGAAGGCATGGGTAATCTCCTCTGTCCTTTCGGAACGGTAAATGGTGAACTCCTCAGAAGGAGATATTCTCTCTACCTCTGGAGCATCTGATGCATTTGATCCACCTGAAAACGTCATAGTGATACGTACCCGCTTGAACCGGCTGTTGTTTCCTCTAGGCTGGAACACGAACAGCATCACAATGAGCGTAGCGGGGACGCCGCCCTTTGTCAAGGTTCCATGACACACATGAGCAAGCCGGCACTGAACAACAAGAGATTTACCAATATCAGCGTCCACTAGATTTGGGGTCTGTTCACTACCTCCCCAATCAGCCCCAGTGATCGTGAACTTTGGCACAGCGCCGAGTTCATCCTCGTCGAGTTCGTCAAAGAGTTGCACGGCGAAATCGGCGTCGTCCCCAGACATGGTAGTGAAATTAGAGCCGAAGGATTATGGTGACTTGACAATGGTGAAGGGAACTGGGAAGAGGAGATTCGAGGTTGTTTCCAAACGCAGGGACGAGTTCGTAGGCTGCCTACCTACCTACCAAGTGAGTTCCGAAAGTATCGGCATCTCCAAAACGGGACGGCCCGGCTATGCACTTGAGCTGTTTGATTTGTAATAGCTTGGTAATAAAATGATATGATATGCCGTGGTCGGATTTCCCTTCTAGTCTTTCAGCTGAGCCACCTGGTGGAGGATGCAATCCCTGCAGCCTCTCTTGCACATTGGTAATCAAGCGGCATGATGCATTGGGGTAATCATTTCCATTCTAGTCTTTCAGCTACAAACTCCCTGGCAGGCTATATGACTTATCCTGCCAATGCCTGCTGGTCTCTTTACAATGTCATTACGTGTCAACAAAGCCTCACGCACGAAGCTCTTCTTTCGGCCACCTTGGGTCACACAGCATGCATTCTTTTATCAATGATCATGAAATTTGAAAGATGCTGACATTTTCATTACCTACAGGTACCTTGCCAATCTGCAGCCTACGGAGACCGCCGCAAATGTGCGGGCATGGAATGCAACAGCTTGGCCATGACATCTTCCCTCAATTTTGTCTTTGACTCTGAGCCAATGGCCTTGCTCAGTGAGGGTTGCCCGAAAACCGTCGTCACGGCCAGCCAGCCATCTTCTCCCCGAATCTCTCTGAGTACCGTCTGCATGCCTTCATGGGTCTTGAGCCACTTCCACTGCTTATCGCTCACTTCATCCAGCTGTGCGCAGTGTAAGATCATGCCCGCGAGTCCCGCGGCGAGGGCACACGAGAGAGAACTCCCGCTATGATCCCGCCATTTCTGGGGTGGCTTGCTCTCCTTCGAGGAGCTGGGCTGGTTCTCGATTTGGATGCCTAGCTTTACCCCCGGAAGCAAGTAGTCGCATGTGTTGTCTCTTGGGGAGATCTTTTCCCATCGCTGGCCATCGTTCTTGGCAGCGCCGATGCAGAATAGGCGATTAACGTCTTGTAGGCACTTGGGTAGCGTCTTCGGGTCAGGGTCATCGGGTCCTTTGTCGGGATTTGCGCAGAAGAGGAGTATGTCATTGCTGGCGGCCTTTTGAATGGCTTCCTGGAGCGGCTTGGTATGTTTTGTTTCCCCACTTGGCGGCACATCGATGGACCAACTCATGGAAATGATGTCGACTTCTTCCTCAACAGCCCAACGGATTGCCTGAAGACATTTCAACGGTTAGCGGACTGATGTAAGTATCTCTTGTTTTCCCTCACCTCGGTAGCTGACTGTATGGAGAACGAGACCTGCTCACGAGACCCCAGGGGATCAAGTTTGGCCACGTACAGCCTCACATCTGGGCACACTCGACGGATGTACCATGCCATAACGGTGCCATGTCCCCATTGTGAGCTGTAGTAGGTGGGTCGGTATCCGCGGCTCGACTTCTCGTTGAAAGGGTGAGGCTTGGCCCACGTTTCGCCCTTCTCGATTCTATCGCCTAACCCGTCGTAGCTAGCCTGGACGCCATCGTCAATCAAGGCTACTTTTACGGTGCGAGGCTATCGTCTTGTCAGCGGAGCGGCACCTGGAATTGAATACTGTGGTTCAACTTTACGTTTTTCGGCCTGGGCATCGTGCTGATGAATTCCTTGAACTTGTCCATGCAACGAAGCCAGTCGTGACTGCAGTATGTTTAGAAACGGCATCTTCCAGGACAACAGTAGGGGGGTTGGGATCTCACTCGACTCTGATGACTGGGTCATCTCTGATCTTGGATTCTCCAGACATGGCCTTGTTGGTGCTCCGTGGGGCTGGTATAACGGATATCGGATGCACTAGCAGTGGCTTCTTGTCCTTGTTTACAAGGATGAAGTTCTCTTTAAGCTCTCGTTCAAACTCTCTGACGTAGTCTTCCATCGTTTTCAAGGATTCTCTCCCCTTTGTGTGGTTAGCTTCCTTGGGTAAAAGTGTATTCAGGGGGCCTTCAACAATACCTGGTAGACTTTGAGATGTACTTCCTCCAACTGCAATAGTTCGCATTAGTTTGGTTGTGTATGTCGAGGGTCCAGTTTCCACTTACATTCTCAAGCTGAGGGAGGCCCGTGATGTTTGACCAGCTTTGCAACACCGCCTTGAGACCGCTGCAATACAAATTGACAACTCGGACATGGCTTCCAGCCACGAGACTAATGACATGGCTGGGAATGTCCATTCGTTGCCAGTCCCAGATTTCGACTTGAAGGTCCTGGAGACATTGCACGATGGCATGATCGCTGTGTGACTTTTCACTGTGGTCCTTGGCCATGTCGTTCACGACGACCTCGATGACCTTTTTCACCTTTCTCTTCGTCTTGAGCCAGTCAAAGACCATGAAGAGATCCTTGCGGCCTTCGCACCCCCACTCGTCCGTCTTTTGCTTCGACTCAATCGCAACCGCGTCCCAGTCCACGCTCACTCTGGGGATGTAAACGAGCCTCAGGGCTTTCTCAAGCCGGCAGTGCTGGCTGAGCTGCTGTAGTGACTCTCCGGAGACCATCTCATGGTCGTCAAAGGCGAGGGAGATCTCGCGTTCTGGATGTCAAAAACGCATCCGAGATTAGATCGAGATTCAAGTCCATTTGCACAATGAGAGCTTGAGTACTTACTGTTGTCCTGTTTGTACATTATCTTTTTCGCTTCCAAGTCATCATCGCACAGTTTGAGGCATCGGTGCTTGAGAAAGTTCACAAGCTCTTCCAGATCCTGATCCGACACCTCATCCTTCTCACTTGACCCACCCTTCATCCCAGAGGAACGCCTCATGATTTCCAGTGACAACTGTTGCAGAGGCGTCAGTCCCTCTCCACTCTTAATCGTTAGTACCATCGGCTTCAGGGCCACCAGTGCTTTGGCCCATGATATCTTGGTCCATGAGAAGCGGCGTCTGAGCGCCAGATGAAGGGGGGTGTTGCCGTCCTTGTCTTGCTGCTCGAACCACTCTTGTGTTCCCTTGTTGGCTTTTGTGGTCTTTTCAGTAGACAAAAAAGACCTGTCGAGGTGTTTCAGCACCGCCTCGTCGATGCAAACGTCCCTCATGACCGCTAGGTGCAGGGCATGACACTCGTAATCAGAGTCATCTTCGGGCTTCGCCATCGCTGTCAAAGACTTTCTGGCATTCTGCAAAACCTCTTCGTCTTGCACTTTTGTGCAAAGATAAGTAATCATCTCTTGTTTTGCAACCATCTCCATGCCGTCCGAGTCGATTGCCACAAATAGCGGTGTCCTCTTTTGGATGTCGACAGACATCAAGAGGGAGGGGTGTAATCGGACAAGGAAGCTCACCAAGGGTCTGAGCTCCTTGAAGCTCATTTTGTTGTCAGAGTCGTCTTCAGCCTCGGAGTCAAACAAGTGGTGCAGCAGACTAGGCACTGCCCGTCCCCCGGTAAGCAAATATTCAAAGAGACCAGGTACCCAGAGAAGCGTTTCCATGATGCTGTCGTCGTCTTTGAACTCTTTTGGATGCTGGCGAAACATTTCGGTGTAATCTTCGTGCTTTTCCTTCCCGGTTCTCTTCTCCCTTTTGACTTTGGCCTTGTTCTCCATGCTTTTCGTCCGTTCATGACCCAACGTCTTCCGATACTCCCTCAAGGTCTCTTGCAAGACCTTGTCCTTGGAGGAGCCTTGGACACGACTTTGAAGGAGCGCCTTGATAGCCTCGAAGAACGGCTGGGCGCGTTCGCGCTCTCTGGGGTCCACGTTTGGTGGTTGCTTTGGCGGCCGGATGCGCCCCAGTGGCAGGGAGTCTCCTTTTTTCGGTTCCACCACCGCCGAGGATCCCGTTTCTCTCTTCTTTCCGACGTTGCTCATGATGATTTAAGATTGATTGGTTTGCAGAGGGTGAATAGGGACAAAGCATTGGCTCAACTTTTTACTTCGATCCAACTGCCGATAAGTATCAAGCCTGACCCTGGAAACTCCTCTTCTGCCTTGAACCACCGACACTGGATTAATAATGGTTTTCGTTACGGATTTCCCATTATGGATACGAGGCCTTGTGCATGTGTGTATATGCACTGTAAGCCCAATATTGGTTGACGTGTCAAGTGTGGCTACCCTCCATGAGTCTCGGCTGAGCCGACCCTTGTTGGTCCTTCCACACCCGAGACCCCCCCGGCATTTTTTCCTCCTTGATCTAACGGAGTATCCTGGTGCATGAGTCACCTTCTTGAAATTACGACTCATTTCTTAAAGCCCTTACTAGGTACTCAGTCTCATAGTTTGGAGCCAGACCAGACGCGCTTCACTCTCTCCCGATCAGTCACAACCACCTAAAATGGACGATAGCTTACCTCAATGTCGAATCCCGAGTTGGGCGGAACTCATCCACCAATCTGATGAGCCCTCTCTTGAGTACGTTCGGATCTTGCTCCTTCGTATTGTCTTGGTTAGCCTTACTTACCCTATCTGACTCACAGTGTTGTCGCCATCCATGGCTTTGAGGGCAGTCCTGATCAACCATGGACATCCGCAGCTCAGGAGTCTCGCCAATGTGGCTGGCTTCGAACTGCGTTGCCTCGACATCTTCCCGCTACTCGCATCCTTCTATTTACCTACCAGCGTGGCTTCGCAGGGGAAACTAATTTCCTCACACCAAACTGGCTCAGGTACTCTGCCCGATGTCTCTTGGCTGCCATCAAGGACAAATTGGAGGTATGTTAAATCGAGGACACGAAACCTTTTAAGCATTGTGAATGACCATTCTATCAGCTCAGGGACCATCCGGTCGCCATCATCGCACACAGTCTAGGAGGATTGATCGCTAAAAAGGCAAGTCGCGTAAACCACTACCCTAACGCAACAGTGCTAATTAGGTATGGTATGATTATAGGCCCTCCTCTTGGACGAACAATGTGAAAATGATCTCAGGAAAAGGGTCAAAAGACTCGTGAGTGAAAGCTTGGCTGTCAAAGCACCCTGCTACTCGGTGATTTACTAACCAGTTGTGAATAGGTCTTTTTCGGCACCCCTCACCGTTGTGCCGATGGCAAAACATCATGGGAGGACCTCATTTTGAATATTCTTTTGACCAACCATTCTTCGATCCCCTTCCTACAAAATATTTCCACAAGAGTCCAGTATCTTGCTCGCGACATGGCAGAAGTCAATGGCGAGTTCGACTCAATGGCAAAGCCGGGTTTGATCAATGTGCATCAACTCGGAAGCCCAGAGACTTCCGACAGTGTGGTAAGCCTCACCTTGATGTAGATCCACTATTTACAGAGTATTAACTGATCATCAAGACGGTGAGCAAGTACTCGGCCACTTTGGGGCTTGTGGGCGAGATCATTGTTGGAAGCAAACGACGTCATCGAGATCTCATGGACTTTGAAGATGACCAGGATCAAGTCCGCACTATCACGGAGGTCTTGCGAAAGGGTATGAAATTCTCTCATGAAGATATTAGAGCCGTACTAAATGCGATGATGAAGACTTCAATAGAGCCTATGTTGAGACACTTTCGCGGTTGTCCTCAATCTCGACCCCCCACACCTATACTTTCCCGGAGGAGCGGAGTACCCCTATTGGTGAAGGACAGGCAGAGTTTCGAGCATGGAAGACCTCTACTCGGTCTTCTATACTCCACTTCCTACTTGATCAAGGGAATTGTGAGGTTGAAGCCTCCACGACATTGTTCCAACAGCTGCGGAGTGAGCAGCAAACAGTTGCTTACTATCGCTTCGACGAAAGCGACCAACGCAGCAAAGCAGCCACGTCAATTCTGAGCTCTCTTCTCTTTCAGCTTCTAGATCAGGATTTACGAGGATTCGACCAAGTTGCCGAACTCTGCAGCTCGATGGCCAAACGAGGCGCGTGGGCTGGACACTCACTACAGGTTTTGTTCAGGCTGCTCCTCTCCGGGTTCCATGGATCGAAAAGTCAAGTGTTTTTCGTCATCGATGGTTTCCAGTCCTCTCTACTTGAAATCTTTGATATTCTCAAGCATTCCTTTCTTCATGAAACACCCTCTACGACTCTCAAACTTGCTCTTTTTGCGGAGGGCGCCAACGGTATCCAGGATGTGTTTAACGAATTTGGCGACTCGGTACACAGCATTGTTACAACAACAACCCGGCCACAAAACATCACTCGAGTAGAAAGGCTGGTAGCACAGCTCCTGGTGGAGAAGCCTTACTTGCAGGAGCTCGAAAGCAACATTCAGAACGCTCTGATGAAATCCGACAACGACGTGGAGTTGGCGTTGATGATGAACCACCTGTCAAACCTCGAGGAAGGGCGACTCTGGAACTCTAAGGAGTTGAAGCGGCAGATGGAGTCTCTTCCATGCAATGTCGAAGCCTTTGTCTTGAACATGCTTGGCACCTTGCCTCGTTGGGCGAGGGAGGTGCTGGGATGGATCATTCATGCGCAGCGTCGTCTGAGGCTCAGCGAGATCTCAGTCATCATGAGCCTTCCCAGTCTCATTAGCAGCGAAGAGGTAAAGGACGACAGCGAGATACCCATCAACCCTTCAGCAGCTTTGTTGTGCGTCTTAGGGCCGTTGATTCGCATTACTGGGAATGAGGTATCCATCAGCCATGACCTGATCAGAACATGCTTGCTCCGAAACTTGCAGTCAACACAACAGCACTCTGGGCGCAACGACCAGATTGACGAGGCAGGAAGAGCGAGCTCTGCAGAAGCACCATCACCGACACGAGACAGCCAGGGAGCCGCATGCAGTCTCAACCTGACATCTCAAGGCGAAGACGGCTCTCGCTCGCAGGCTGAAATCCCCGACGATGAAGCAATTGCCTTTCTTCTACTTGAATATCTTGCTTCTCGCAGTTTTCAAAAGGGCATCGAAAGGTTTTTGGAGGATGACTCGTTGGATCTTCCAGCATACCCGGTCCTCGGTCTGACATGCTATGCTGTGTCATTCTGGCCAGCGCATTTTCTAATTGCAGAGAAAAAGGGCTGTGATACAAAGCGTCTCCTCGAGTTCCTCCGGGACGAATCCCTAGTTGAAAGGTGGTCAGTCTTGAACTCAAAACTAGGTGGCACTGATGTTCCTCCTAACGAGATTTCTTTGACTGAACCCCTGAATCTAGCCTCTCTGTTAGGCTTTTCGAGTTTTGTCAAGGAATTAGAACCGAAGTTCGAGAAGAATACTTCCTGCGGCATAGCCATTGCTTTGGCGAGCTGGGGAGGGCATCAATCCATCGTGGAACATCTCCTTGACCTGGATGTGGATCAAGAGCCTGAGTATCTTACGCTCGCACTCAGCTATGCTTCTACACAGGGGCACGACGCGGTCATGGCAACTCTGTTCCGCCACATCATAAAGTTTCATCCCGATGTCCTGAGCGGTGGTGAGATCATCTGCCAGGCCGCAGAGCTTGGATTTCTCAATCAACTGCATCTATTGCTCAATGGCCGCTGTGAGAATATTGACAAAACGCCCAAGAACAGCACTGCCTTGCAGCTTGCGTGCAAAAATAGCCACATAGACATCGTCTCTCTACTTCTAGAGAATGGGGCTGACCCAGACTCAAAAGAAGCAATCGATGACATGAGGCCCGTTCTGTACGCGTCCAGGAATGACAACGTCGCAATTATGCAGCTTCTACTTGGGAAGGGGGCCGATATACGAGTCAAGTCTGGTTTGGATTAGACGGCTCTCCATCTGGCGGCTGCTGGGAACGGAAAAGAGATTGCGGAGATGATCCTAGACAGACTGGAACAACTGGACACTCAGAAAGGCGACAGTAACGAAACGAGCGGCCATCACATCACGCAGGAAGAGAGTCTTCTCACGACGGAAGCGATGGTTGCGGCGACTGAAACGGATGAGCCAACGCTTCATGTGGATGAAGGCCAGGGCGGCCTGGAGGGCTCAACTTTGATCAAGAGACCTCGGGGACTCGATGAACCTGACGGAAATGGGATGACTCCCCTCATGCTAGCCAGCGAAAGCGGGAGCATTTCTGTGGTGACACTCCTCCTGGACCGAGGGGCGGCGGTCGAAATGCTCGACAAGACTTCTCACACGGCCCTCTACCATGCCGTGGTAAATGGCCACAAGGCCATTGCCGAACTGATTCTGGGTGATAAGGACCTAAAGAGGCCACTATCAGACGTCTCACGAGTCATCATCGAAGCTGCCAAGGCAGGCTTTGTCAAAGTCGTCGACCTTTGCCTTAGGACGGAATTTGACCACCCTGATACCGACGAGGACAGGCCCAGGCTGACGGCTCTTCATTACGCGGCTGAGAAGGGACATGTGGAGGTAGCGTCTCTTCTTCTTGCAAGAGGCTTCAATGTGGATTGGCGAGATGAGGAAGATAGAACGCCTCTGGAAGTGGCCGCGCTTGCCGGACAGACGAAGATTGTGTCTCTTCTACTTGAATGGGGTGCTGATGCCACTGTTAGAGACTCTGGACAGCGAGGCATCGTCGCTCAAGTGGCTCGGCTCTATGAAATCGAGTCTTCTCCAGAACACGCCGAGGTTGTCGACAATTTGCTCAAGGCGGCGAAGTCTCCTTTAACTGATCACGACGAAGACGACAGGAGCGCTATCCACTATGCAGCCTGGAACGGAAACTGGAAGATTGTGGAAGTTCTGATCAAACATGGAGCTGATCCATCCGACAAGGGACGCTGGCTTTGGAACGCATTACACTATGCAGCCTCTAACGGGAGTCGCAAGGTCGTCGAGGTCGTTCTTCGCGATGCAAGAGTCGACCCTACGGAGGCTGATGATGAAGGTTTGACGGCCATGCATCTGGCCGCCTGGAGCAGTCGTGTTCAGGCCATGGAAGCGCTGTGGCAAAATTCCCGCGAGACAATGGAGATTGCCGCAGACGACGGGAGAAGACCGATACACATGGCGTACAATCAGTACGACGCACTCAAGTGGCTTCTAGACCACGAGGCCCTGGTAGATTCACGAGACAACTCAGCTCGGACGGCTTTGCTACGAGTAGCGGAAAGTTTCGGTGAACACTTGGAGGATGAGACCAAGTTGCTCTTGAATCATCACGCGGACCCCAGGGCCCAGGATGCCTCAGGCAAAACGGCTCTACACTACGCGGTTGAAAATGCAAACGAACAGCTGGGACGCGACTTGCTTGACAAAGATGTTAGCATAATTGTCATCAGAGATGGGAACAATTGTTCGGCCCTAGATGTGGCAATCAGAAAGAGGAACTCCAGTTTTGCAAAAATGCTCCTGGAATATGGAAGAAAGGTCGACGACCCGCAGCTAGACTCCCAGGATGACGACGGAAACACGCCACTGCTACTTGCTGTGCAGACCGAAGACGAGGAACTTGTCAAGCAGCTATTGAAGCTTGGGGTAGATACGGAACTCCGAAACAACAGCGGAGAAACGGCGCTGGTAGCTGCTGTTAACAGTGAAAAGGTGGAGATGGTGAAGGTGTTGTTGCTGACCGACGGCGATTCGTCCAAGGCAGACATCAATGGTGGAAGCGGCATTTTCCCCACGGCTCTCCACGCGGCTGCTCAAGGTGGCAATGCTGAAATTGTCGAAGAGTTGCTTCGGCTCGGCGCAGACGTGAATGCCGAAGGTGGAACTTACAACACTGCACTCACGGCCGCGGCTGAAGCCGGCTACGATGAGATTGTACTTCTCCTTCTCGAGACTGCCGATGCAGCGAGAAAAGGTGGCGTCTTTTCTAACGCACTGAGCGCTGCCGTCTTCTCGTTGTCTTCAACCCTTGTCCAGCCACTCATCGACAAAGGTGCCAGCGTCACCGCCACCGACACACAGGGCCGGTCAGCGCTACATATTGCTGCGTGGGTAGGCTCAGAAGAGATATTTACCACACTCCTAGCTGCTGCTGGTGGATGTCTGTCCGCTGCAGACAAGCAAGGTAGGACTGTCTTTCACTACGCGGCGACGAGCAGGAACGACAAGGTCTTGCGGTGGTTACTAGCGAACCAAGATGCCAAGAACCTCAACATCGCAGATCGGGATGGTTGGACACCGTTGCACTGGGCCTGTCGAGGGGACCGGGTCAGCCAAGTTGATCTTCTTATCAACTCCAAAGAGCAGGTTAAATTGGCGACCAGGGATGGCTGGACGCCCGAAAACATTGCTATCTTTCACGAAGCAGATGATGTTCTCGAACGACTCGAGGCTAGCAATGAGTCGGCCACAGCAGCAGCCTCCAGCCTCGATGGAGAGGCCCCTGACGAGCCTAAGAGTTGGAAAATCGGGATGGGACATTGGGGATGTATGTGTGACGGGTGTTTTCAAAAGGTATCGTGAGGTTCATTTCTTGCTTACCTTCCCGGTATCTGCCTCTATTTGATGCTAATCTAAAGCAGCCCGTCTATGGTATCCGTTGGAAGTGTCAGACGTGCGACGACTTTGACTTTTGTTTCAAGTGTTACTGGACAGCACATGAAACGCATCCCGGCCATGACTTTGAAAGAAAGGGCACCGGGCCTCTAAAGGCGCCTGAATGGGAGGAGGATAATGACGATGAGGAGAAGGATGAAGATGAAGGTAGGAGCGAGGACTAGATTAGTAGTCAGCAACAATCAGTTGTCCCAGCCGACAATCCACATTTTCAGAAGATGTTTGGGCAAGCCGTGCGCGTAGCACTTGACGGAATCTTTTAGTTGTCATGGCGGCTCTAAAATAGAGTACCAGCCGCAATAACAAAGTACCATCGCATGACGACCTTAAACCCTGATGCCGTAGAACATCGTGAGCCAAATGTTACATAATGCCTTACTTTTGTTTAATAGATCTACAGCTAAATATCCATACCTGTGCTTCAGACTAAGCATATCGTTTCCACCCACCCCTTTCAAGCATGTTTTTACCTTTCTTCACCGCTTTACTAAGTCACTCAGATCTTGCGTCCCAAAGGGTTATTTATCCCCTAAACCCCACGCCCCTGTGAAGTTGACTTCTTTTCCCACCCACTCAGTCATCTCACGTTAACTGAAGTATTACTACCGTGCAGCGTACGTCCGAATTTCCACACGTTTCTTTTCTCTCGAAATGTCCCCAGCAAAGCTCTAGACACTTGGTAAACTATGGGCCCAGAACCATTGGCGAGCTTCCACAATGGCGCTGTGTGTTCACTTCGTCACCACTAGTGCGAATAAGCTACGTGAAGTCAAGTCACTCTTAGGGTCTACCAATATCATAGTGCAAGGTCAGGCCATAGAGTTGGAAGAGGTTCAGGGTTCTATCGAAGAAGTGGCTGTAGCCAAGTGCCGCAAAGCAACGATTTCGGTATGTTTACAAAATCATGTCGATAATGCCAGACGCTCATATCCACAACTAACGACATCCGATCAGATCAACGGGCCTGCTTTAGTAGAGGACACTTCTCTATGTTTCAACGCTTTGAACGGCCTACCTGGCCCATACATGTAAGCTATTCGTTACTTATCGACTACAGACCAGTGTTGACTGCGGTTTATCAAGTAAATGGTTTACCAAGGCGATTGCCACTGAGTCCCTTCCACATGTTCCACATGTGGAAATTGTGGAAAGGAATGGAAATTTTAGGTGGGGTTTGAAAATACCTGGGTTTCCTTGTGAAATAGCGCATACCCTAAGAACCTTCTATCGCCCATAATAACAAAATAATGACGATTTTTTACCCCGTTTTATCCGTACATAAAGTTAAACATGTCTATTCTGGTAGGTTTTACTGTTACTCACGACCTTACTACCCCAAATCGAAATGGCCACCCTCCATCCTACCAAGCCAACCACACCCGTTCCAGAACGTACAGCAGAAGAAGACAATCAACGACTCTTTTAGCTCTACAAAGGCTGGACCTTTACGGAGAGAGACAGCCAAGTGCGTCAATGGGTATATCAATTCGGCTACGATATCTAGCATGCCTAGAAGGGGGAACGCCGATGGGTGTGTTGTCTTTGCATCAAGCAAAAGCGGCCGAGGCCAAAGAGTTATGCCATCAAAGGGTTGCAGAACGCTAAGGGTCACCTATATATGGACCACAATGGCATCATGGATCCGACAGGCAAGAGGAAAAAGCCTGCAAAGGAATCTAAGAAAGCATATCGGTCTATTGTAATAATCCTATAATTGAACCCTAAGGAGCTAAAGAAATAAGATTTAATTAATATGCTAATTAAATATTTTAATAAAATTATATTTTAGTAGAAACTTATTAATTAGATTATTAATTTTAATTAAGTTTTCTTAATTATTAATAATTAAAATCTTTAAAATATTTTTAATTACTTAAATTTATTTATTAAGATTATAAAAGTTAATATTATTAAT
>SSHR01002310.1:0-13619 GCA_006518225.1 Fusarium neocosmosporiellum
AGACGGCAGACCAGGTACGGATATGTCATTTATGATGTTGCGATTTATAACCGCCAAAATTGCTGGGACTTCTATCACCACCTAATTTAGCAGGTATCACAAGTATCTTTCATTTGACGCATTTTAATTGGCCAAACCCCCCGGTCGTGACCTGGTTGCAGCCCCTTGCCAACTTATGGGATAGTTGTCAGAAAGCACGTGTAGCACCAAAATGACTACAATTGTGTTGTTGTTCTTGTTGAGTTCAATCTAACTGTCTGAGGTCATTGCCACTTATGATATATGCAGCTTCCCCTCCTTCTTGCCTAATTGGGCTAATTTCCTTCTTTGGGTTCCACATGAGCTTGTTACATACAGGGCCCAATTCAACAACTGTAGCCTGCTGGAAAAATTACAGGTTATAGTGAGCTATAGTAGCTAGAGCTCTGTATCTTATAGCGGGATATAAGGGCTGCAGCCCTATATTCAAAGGCGATAAAAATTTGCGATTTTGGGTTTTCGACAGTTGGCCGACCGTGCCTAATGTGCCACCGTACGCCTCCGCCTACAGCAGCAATGTTTTAAAAGAGGCCAGCAGTCTACATGGAGCAATGTACTGCGGGGCGGGATGTCCATGCGGCTAGCCCATTTCGACACTAGCGTGGTGGATTTTGGAGTTTTGCAACAGTCACCCCTATAGCCTGCCATAAGCTTGTTCAGCCGTGACTGGAAATCCCCAGGCACCATGTTGGTTGGCGACTGTTGTCTTGCAGTACGCCTTATGCGAGCTAAAGGCGCCTCTCAATGGAGCCTTTAAATGACGGATATGCCGCATGATTGGTATTTGCAATTGTAATCCTCCAACTACGGCCTCATTGTGAACATTCCCGACCACTCTGGATCAAACTACACGCGCGTGTAGGTAGCAGCCATGGATGCCATTTCGAGGCTCAAGGCAAGGCTCAACAAGGACAAGCCGGGTTCAACAAGCGCGACTGGGATAGATTCCCCGAAAGCTTCCCGCAGAATTTCGACGGCTTCCTCGGCTGCCTCCTCGGGCTCAAAGCAAGCTGTCCAACCAGCGGCTCAACAGACAGCTCAACGTGCGACGCAACCCGCGGCGCAATCGGTGGCTCAACCAGTAGCATCACGACGTGCAGCGCAACCTACGACGAGATTGTCTGTCCAGGGAGCCCAGCCTGAGCCGTGGGCCAAAACATTGATTTCTCCGCGACAAGGAGTACATGTTACCGTTTACCACCACCCACTGCATCGGGCGGGCACCGAGGTCGCAGCCAACGACCCGAACAAGGGCCTGTATCTCTGGACATTCATCACGACCAACCTGAAGTCGGTTGCCGCAGGCGAGCTCGTCATGGCAGTCAAATGTCGGCCCAACGAGGACCCTGACTCATACCCAACAGATTTTCTCCAGGTCTGCGACAATGTGTACCAGCGTGCAAAGAAAGAACACCCGGTCCTGAGACGATGGAAGCTGCTGGAGCTCGACGAGGCCCTGTTCGGTCGACCGGACTGGAAAACGGTGGTTCTGGGCCTCCGCAATAGCCCCATACCCGGACTCGACTCTGTCAAGATTGAGGACAGTCCCATCCCGCACTTCTATTGCCTACCTCTAAGCGAAGTCGAGCTGATAGCGTCCCGATTACACGGCGCGGTTCGAGTCCTCTGCGGGCCTGCGACGGAGTGGTTCCCATTTGTCCCCTATGTCGACCGCGATCGGGGTTCCAACATCAATCTGGACGTGATGAAAACAAGCGTGTTGGCGGCGGGGAGCAGCACTTTCCATAGGCTCGAGGTAACCGGTCTGAACGTCCTGCGGGCTGAACCCCGAGGGCCGGTAACGCTGCATATTCCGGCGGACAGGGTCCAGTGGTTTAAATTCGCCATGATGGACAAGCGGGAGGCTGCCGTCAATTCGCTGCTCATTCTGTCCGATCTGCACGACTCATGCGGGTCTCTCTTGGTCTGGCAGCCGCGTCTGCCGGCCAAGATACGAACCATGACGAATCCTCTGAAAAACATTGCCGCCAACTTTCTCATTCTTTCTTTCAATCAGGCCACCGAGGCTCTTCAGGCAACAGAAGACGGAATACTGGGTAAGAAACAATCATTATCTGGACACTCTTGGCCGCCTAGCTGACATTCTGTTCGTCAAGTCCTTCTGAGCCCCGATAGCACAGCTCGCTTCTTCGACGCCGCTACCAAAGGTCAAAAGCTCTCCCTCCAACTCGGGGGTACAGAAACCTTTGAGTTATCTTGGCCTCCGTCCTGGGATACGTTGTCCATCTCCAAGATGAGCAACTTGGCTGAGATGGTATTCCAGCCCGACGGCGATCCAAATGATAGACCAGCGGACCCCGAACACATCAAGGTAGACTCCATAAGGCTACTCCATGAACCACGCCCAGGCAACATTAGCTTCCAGGCATTCGGCGAGTTTCAGAAAACGGCCGAGCAGGCCATCATGGCCGCTATCCCGCCAAAGAGACCTGGGCTGCTACCCCAAGGTTGCGGAATCATCGCCCGCTTCAGGGTCCCCAAGATTAATCAACGGTCATTCAGCATCATGCTTTTAGTGCCGCCCCAGACGCAAAGGATGATTATGAGGACCATGGACCCGCTGGCAGGGAACGAGGTGCAGGACCTCACAAACGAGCTGGGGGCGGTCATGGATGGGTTGCAGGTTCCAGACGGGCTTGTCTACGGTGACTGGATGGAGTGGGAAATACTTTTCTGGTGTTGGGGATGTGATCCCAATAATATGCACTAGTGCCGCGGGCTTTGGTGGTGTTCCTCGCCATCTAACGCCAAGAGTGCTCTCCTTTACGTGGCCGAACATTGGGAAAGACAAAGCAAAGGTTCTGTATTGGACAGGAGACTTGCGGTGAATGGGATCCATCAAGAATGTCTCGGCCATTCAACTGTAGAGAATGAACCCCTTAGTGATTCCCTGTCTGCCCACTTCACATTGCCACTGGATCCAATTTGGCAATCTGTAACTGGCCATCAGCAGTCGCAAGGCGTTGACGAATCTCGCCATCTCCCGATCGTCTAGCTTTGCCTGTACGCGGCTGGAGACACGGCTGGACAGCCTCCTGTAGCGATGCCATGTTGTTAGCGTTGGCGAGGGATGCCAGTTCCTCCATCGTGATAGGTCGACATGCAATTACTGCGATAGCAAGCAGGTGAGTGTAGAGATCGACGTCGTCGCTATCGTCCATGCAAAGTATTTGTTGCATCATCCGCTCTTATAGAGACCTGCGCCGTTCTGGTCCTCGTAGAGCGGTGTGATACCATCGAATTTGCAGGTGTATCTGTACGGGTAACCGTTCCCGACGCGGCGCAGCCGGGTAGACAGGTCATCTGCAGCGAGCGATGTTCTTATCGAGATGGTAGCGCACACGGAGTGTTTGTCCATTGGCGCCAGAGAGCGACGGACTGGGGTAGCGGCGACTTCGCAGGATTGGGTCTTGTTCGATGATGGCGTTGAGGTTGCGGTCAAGATCATCGCTCTGGTCGGCTGGGATGTCGTCGACTCGCAAGGTCAGGCTTTTGATCGTCAGCGGTTGCAGTGGTTGCTTGGCGGTTTGGCGAAAAAGGATGGTTGTCAACAAGACGACGATGACGGTCGCGACAGCCGTCGCGAGCAACTCCACCGGCGTGGCCATGTTGCTCCATGAATTTGACTGCTTCGTTAGCGTGAGAAGCAGAGTGATGATCGCGTGCATCGAGCCTGATTCAGCTAGCCACGTGACATCAAGCCTTCAGCCTGATCCCTAACCACCAGATGAAGGCTACGATTTCTGGCAGCTCTTTGCTTCCTCACATTCACGATGACACTCCATGCCCCGGCGCCGCCGTTCGCGTTAGCACATCAGCTAATGCGGGACGAGCCGACCCGACGGGCGCCAGGACATCCCCGATGGAAACAAAGTGTGGGACTTGCTCGCTACAGAATTCTGCTCGGACGATCTGGGCCGGGTGGCAGACAAACTCCGGCGGATGTCCAAACAAGACAGCCGGAACATATCGCCGCTCCACCGGCAGCTGGTGAAACGGCGCTCGATCGTGGTGACGGAGGATCCCAAGCTCCATCTGGTGTGGATCTACGATCGCATCTTCATCAAACCGCTCCCCTGTTACATCGGCTCGTACGCGTTCTGGAGGGACTATTTGTGCAGGGACACTGACAGCGGAGCGCGCGGGGCACGCATCCGACAAGCGGCGCTGGGCTACCTGCGGACGTATTACCATCTTATACAATATGAGTCCGACCTGCGCATTGCGTAGGACCCTAGCCTGTGTCTCGTGCCGGCAGACATCACCTGGGAGCAGTTCTGTAATTTCACATCTGGACTGGGCGTCATCGCAGACCGGGACGCCTCCCTGCGCTACGCCTACGGCGAAATCCGCCTAACGCGTCTCAACTTATACGCTCCGATCCTCCTCGGCAAGTCGCACTTCCAGAGGGGGTCGAGTACCAATACGGGACGTACTTTGCGCGTTTCTATGGGCCGGTCCTGTTCGTGATCGGAGTCGTGTCAGTGGTCCTGAGCGGACTGCAGGTCGTGGTGTCAGTCGGCAAGGACGCGGGAGGCGGCTGGATGAGGGCGGCGCTTCGGCTCAGTGTCACGGCGATTGTGACCTCGTGTGGCTTTCTCCTTTGTCTTGGGGCCCTCCTGGTGTACAAGGTAGCGAAGGAGTAGAAGGTTGCGATCCAGGACCGCCGTCGCCTGGCGGAGGAGAAGCAGGCCGCGGTTTGACGGTGTCGTGTGTACCTCCTGTTCGAATATTGCCGAGCAATGTAGCCCGTCTTACGCTTCCTCTTTCCCTGGTCTGCGCCGCCTCTGCGTTCCAGAATCTATGAAGTCCACAGCCCTAGCGTGGTGGGGTGCGAATCTGGCATTCCGCTTGATAAGCCTCCGCGATGACACCTTTCCTCGCGATAGGCCATAACCCCCCTGGCTCCTGCCTGTACCGTCTGCGTACCCTTCGCCTGGCCGGAACGCATTGGTTCGACTGCATTGCCAAGCCACCCAGAAACTCGGCCGCCTCCATGCGCCTGTTGCCCAGGAAGTACAAGCAAGCCTTGATGACTTGGCCCAAATGCTCCACGACCGAGGCTGCCTCAGTAAAGCGCTTGCCCGTGGCGGCTCCTCATATTGGTTTGGATTAGGCGCGGCCTGAACCTTCATTGTTTTGCAAGAAAAGGGATTCGAAGGTCGTTCTGAGCAAGGAAGCGCCCTCTTTCAGGTCAGGCTGAGGCGGTGTCCGTGCCATGGCGCAGAATGGTTCTCCCAAGCCCCAAGAACCTCTAAACACGAATTAATAACAGATAAGATGACTGATTTGGGAGACCGGAGACGGCTAGCTGGAATGGTTACCGCTAAGCCAAAGTTTGTAGAAATTTAGATTACAGCAATATAGACAGAGACTAGATATGAGCAATTCAGAAACTATGCCGGTCATCTCGCAAGAGGTCAGCGCATCACGGAGGAGTACTTAGTGGAGCAACGTCGCCCATTTTCTCGGGGCGTTGGCTCTCAGGGCCCTTACGCGCCCTGTTATTATCCGAAATGACCAACGTCCCAAGACCGCCGATGTCCCAATTCCATTGAAGATAAAAAAAAAAATAAAAAAAATAAAAAAAACACGTCAAGTCCCGTGCGATTGAGGCCTTAAGGTACACAACGTAGCGGTTTGTGCCCTGGGTATCCATCTTGGAGTGTGGAAGTGCATTAGGAAGACGGCTACGCCCAGTCGTGGTGTTTACAGGCACTAACCTCCAAGGACAGTGGTTTAACGAGGAAGAGATCCCTGACTGGCGTTATGATTGCTCTCCCACAGGCTGGTCAAACACCAAGATCTTCGAGAATTGGTTCATCGACGTCTTCTTGCCAGAAACAGAGCCAGAAACAAGTCGTTGGAGGATTCTTATCCTTGACGGCCACAGAACACATATCACGATCCCCTTCATGTTCCTGGCTTGGCTCAATAAGGTGCAACTCATCTACTTGCCGCCACATGCTTCCCATCTCACGCAGCCGCTTGACGTTGGTGTTTTTAGCCGTCTGAAGGAATATTTTCACCAACAGACAGCGAAATTTGCGGACCTCGAAGCGCGGTCTCCCATCCAAAAAACAACGCTTCATACAGGCATATAAAATAGCTTCAGAAAAAGCTTTTAATCCAAGGAACGTCCGAGGAGGATTTCGAGGTGCTGGCATTATTCCTTTTTGCCCTGAGAGGGTGCTGTCGGAGGTGGATGAACAAGAGTGTCAACTTCCAGAAATTGCAACACCAAAAACCCCTCCTCACGAAAACCAACTATCAGATGACCTTTGGCAGACGCCGAAGAAGTCCCTTGAGGTATCTCGCCTGCTAAAACGAGGGAGAAGTGACCAAGATCGCGATGAACGCCGTCAACGTACAGCCAATAAGAAGGTGCGCAAATTTACGGACCGGTTGACTGCCCAGAATGCGATTCTTATGAAAGAAGTTACGCATTTAAAGGAGGAACTGTCTTCAAAGAAGCGTACAGGCCGAAAAGCGGTTGAAAAAGACCCAAATGCGCGATTTGCACGCATCGAGCAAATTGCGTACGCGAGCCATGAAGCTGACCAGGCTGCTTCTTCTTATGAGAGACGTCACGCAGCGAATATTGTTGATGAGGCTATGGAAATTGCAGAATATGATGAGGGGGATCTAGAGGATGAATTCCAGCTTTCGTGATTTAATTTGCATTTAATTTGGTTGAGAAATCGCGCAGTTACATCATACGCGCATGGTCAAAATCTAATCTGGTGGTTGTGGGGTACAGGCGGTTGTGGGGTACACCACGTTACGTTATCCTTGACAAAGTCCAAGCAGTGGAGTTGAGTTAGTGCGAAGCCATTTGTTTCTTAAGCAAGACCCATCAAGACACCCATGTCAGCCAAGTACAGTACCTGGGTCCCGTCTGGTGGTATGCCAGCGGGTTGCATTGTGTATCTGCGACTTGAGCCCTCAGAAGCACGTATCCGTTCTCAACCCCCGTCAGCCCCTGGCATCAACTCTGGCCAGGTAGACAAGGTCTATTTGTGTAAGCAAGCACTCGATGACAACGACGGACGAGATGAGAGAGAAGAAAAATTTTCGTCCTCTGGGAGAGCGGGAAGAAGGAAGGAAACCCGACGAATGAACGAATCGATGCACAAAGTATCTATCATCTCCTTTCCTCTCCTCTCCCATCCCAGGCTTGTGAGAGGGATCATCTCGGGAACTATAATAGTTCAAGAGTTCCTCTCAACTTACCTCTCTTTCTGCCCATAATGGCTAGCTCCTCCAGTTCTCTATAGTCGTCCTTGCCTCCCTCCTCTTGTTCAAGTTCATCTCCTCCTTCTGCCTCCGTCATTGTCTCGCTTCGCTCCGTCCCCAGGTTCATCAACACCTGCGCCTCCAACGTCATCTCTCAGCAAGCCCAGGACAGACCGCGATACCATCAACGGACTTTCTCCTTTTTGTTGCTTGTCCGTCTCTGCCTTCCCTCACCTCAAGACACTGTCCAAGACATTTAAACCGGCTGTCTCGCACTGTTGCAGTCCTTGTCACTTCTGCCACTCTCCATCACCTCTTCAACAACACCTGACGCCTGACATCTGATACAACCCACTCATTCGTTCACCACGCCTTGTCTTGCACCAGCATTAGACAACCGCTCGTTGCGTCTTGTGGGTTCTCTTTCCCCTCACATCTGCTCTTGAACAGCAAACTAACATTCAGTATCGAGACTTGTGACTTGGCAGCAAACCCCCCTCCCTTCACACACCAAACACAACCGGCATCAGCAAACATATCGCTCCGTCTCGTCTTCCTTCGGCTTTGTTTTGTTTCTTTTCTTCAGTTCATCCTAGTACTTACTTTTACTGGTCAATCTCCATCGCATGGATAGCTGTCTCTGCGGAAACGACTGCCAGGCCGGGAACGGTTGCAGGCAAGAATACGCTTTCTACAGCCCATCTCTAGCTGGTATCTAACGCTTTGCACATTAGATCAACGCAGCCGTACAAAACGCTTTGTAAATGAGGAGATATACACTGAATAGTCGTCACCTTCCACACCCTCCGCTGCCAATTAATCGGCAGCCGCCCCGAAGAAAGGGTGATATGTATATGGATTTGTGTAAGTAGCCCAAAATATAAATTACAGACATGGGCATCTTCGGCCTTTGATACAAACAAGCTGACCATCTCCGAGTGCTATTGCGGTCACGGTGGAATGAAAGTCAGCGTTGTGGTGTGCCCCGATGCCCCAACTGTGATACCCAAAGGATCAACAGCCGCTCTCACGAAAGCGACGCATCACCCCCTTTTTTATCCACTTCGCCGCCAAACGACTCACTACCGATATTATATCTTCGCAAGTAGGTGCGATTCTAAGCACACGGGGGGTCGAGGGAAAGCGGGGAAGGAAAACTAGGTCAACCATATGCAGCCAGCATTACGCTGTCTCGTAGTCGGCTTGCTCCATTCTTTATGGTATCGGTTTTTCCTTTTGTGGAGGCTGTGTGAAGTTGTTAGCAAGTTCCGGTGGTTGTGATGAACTAATGATCCCACTTACACAGACACTCAGGCAAGATAGCTTGAAGGGACAATTATTCAACCGCGCCTGAACTATGATACCAAATGATGAGAGAACAAAACGATCGGAAAGTCTACGAAACTACCGAAAATTCCCCGCCCTCCGCGACTATTTCAAGCGCGTAACGACTGCTACTCGAGAATGCATTGACTGGTACCAACACGATGACTGGAAGAAGCGATTTGGCCCCAAAATCAAGCTTCTAGGGTCAGAGGAGAACCGGCCATTTCTCGATATGATCAGAGAGCATATGCACGAGTTCTCAGAGATCCCGATGTTTATCTTACCCGATCCTAGATCACGACGTTGGGAGCGCATAGCCTCACATATTGAATGGCTTTGCGGAGGGGCTTCATTTGTCCTCCATGGGTCCGTCTCGGGTGACGCTGAAAATCCCACGTTTGAGGATGTTCAGGAACCTAGAGCTTGGGTTTCTGACCGAAACTCTGCTCCTGAAGGTCTTCCCCCCCCAACACGTCTACGGAAGGGTCCTAGACTGTATCGAGCTCTACGCGGTTCTCCAGAAAAGGTATTCTACCGATAAAGTAGTATAAGTGAACAGAGAACGCATGGCGAAGAGAAGAAACTAATCAAGTTCATTTTCCTAGCGCTTTCGAGACAACACTTGCGACGACACGGTTGGTCATCGTCGACGCATGTAAGTTTCCTCGGTTCGCTAATTCATGGTTGACTATGTAGTGGGATTCTAACCTAAGAGGTAGCTACATCAACAACCCCAATGGATCTAGCGTTTTGGCCCTTATAAGAACAGCACCAGCGTCGCAACGTGAGGGCTTTCGTGAGCTCTTTGCTCACTACATCACGGAAATCCCAGCACCAAAGATCGGGCTGAAAGAGTCTGTAAGTGATAAGAATTCGGCTCTTTCTCAATCTCCGCTCACGTGTCTTGGACCAGCAGAAGCATCACCAACTCGCAACAGTCCAGAAATGTAAAAATGGCAAAAGGTCAATACACTTTGAGGGAGTCTTCCAGAATGGAAATGCCCCTATCAAACACGTCATCGTTCTCGCATAGTCTTATCTGTGAAGTCATGAAGTGCTGCTTTATTCCCTGATGGAAGCATTACTGCCCTCATCGGCAGGCCAGTATACGTCTTCCCCATATGCCGTGACATCGTACCCCACCTCCCTCAGAATCTCGACAAAAGCTTCAAAGAATTCCTTCCCTGACAGCTTTGCCAGATCCTTCACTTCAAACGCTTCCCCTTCATGGCCTTCGGGAAACCAACCAGCGGTGCGGTAAGTTGTGCGATGCGGATCAGCGCCACTTTGGAGCAGCCACTTCAATGCGTCCCTCGCGCGGCTTTTGACAGCGAGATGCATTGGGGTCCAGCCGTGGACATTCACAGAATGCAAGACATCGAGATTCTGCTTGGATAGCTTCTGCGTTATTTGTTGATTCGTGTGCAAGTCAGCAAGTGCTTTCAGAGTAGACACGTTGTTCATCAGGGCAGCCACATGAATAGGACTCCATCCACAATTCGTGGTGTATCGGTCGAGGCACACCGACGCTCCCAAAATATGTAGGAAGTGGACATCCTCAGCAGTACCGAATGCTGCGCATCTGTGCAGCGCAGTCCAACCCTCTGAGTCCTTGACATCGTCAAACGACAAACAACTCCTAAAAATGGAGAAGTACTCCGTATTGGTCGTAGACTTGGCCCTATCAAACAAATGATGAAGTACGGACCAGCCCCTTGCCGAATTGTATTCTAGGTCGGCACTCTGTTGCACGAGCATGCGGACGATGCTTGCCCTTTCGAAGGCGATTGCAATCTGAAGCGGAGAGCTGTGGTGAAGTCAGGAATCCAGGATGCCTATAGGTATAGCTTTTCCAGCCGCCTACGTTTGAAACCTCCCACAGGGGAGATTCGGGTCTGCGCCTTCTCGGAGAAGGAGTTGTGCAACCTCTTCAAATCCTCCCTTTATTGCAATCTGCGTGGAAATAAGTTTCTTGTTTCGTAAACTCGTGGCTGAGAGACTTACACTGAGAGGCGTGTCATTACTGGGCGTCACGTCATTCGGTCTTGCACTACCCGACTTGAAAAGACGTGTAACCCGTTCGCTATCTCCGCTCCCGCATGCCTGCACTATCGCCGCGTCGTCTGGAATTAGGTTTCGTATCGAGATATTAAAAGGCACTGAGGAGCCCACGCCAAAGAACGGTCCAGATAACTGCGCCACGATCATGTAGGACCTGCATATCTTTGCGCGAAGCATAAATGAGTACCTTTGGTTCTTTCCACTCAGCTGGTAATATTGCATGTTGAACCCATAGCCATCGAACCATGTCTTTTGAACTGAGGCTTTCGATGGGCTGCATATCATAGGCGTAAGCGCGCTGCTCGCTGCTGCTCGTTGATCATTGGACCAATGTGAGAGATCATGCTTCAAGTGTACGATCTCTCTGTAGGTTAGACGTTGTTGTTGTGCAAGAACTCCAACAGCCAAGTCTATTGCAAGGATTGAATGACTGACATAAAAATGAGCATTAGTATTTATCATGAAGTACCATTCGAGAAGATAGGCTTACGCAAAATTCATCATAAGATGCACATTGAGGATAGAGATTGCCAAGTCGGTGCGCCCTGTGTCCGGTTTGTGTGCCGACCGCGTACTCTCCCCTGTATGCGGGGGCACCAGGTTATGTAGTTCCTGCACCAGCTTTTCGAATAGCACGACCTGCTCGGTGCGCCCTCCCTTGCCCCAGAGCGCCCAGGTCATCTTCTGTCTCCTCGACTCGGACGCCACACGGCCTCCAGGCAGGAGTTGAAGAGCCCAGCAAGCCCGGCGACCCCAACAACGAGGCCGGCAGTCTCCATGGCGATGCGTCGTTGATGTGACAGGTTTGAGCTGATGAGAGGTGCCTCGCATTATATCCCACACTCAGCCACTTATGCGCGAGGTTGTTTGTTAGGCGTACAGGGCCTGCCGGTGTGATCATGCAGGCTGATATTTTGTGCTTCTACCAGGCTGTGGCAGCCTTATTTATTGTGTCCACCGCCGTCAGGACCTACCACGCCCGACAATGACATCCGCCTACTCGCCCTCAACAGCGTCACAAGCACCGGCGGACTCATCGCCATCATGCTCGGTTGCCTATGCATGTCCGTCGACATTTTTGCATCGCCATCTACACGTCCCTGTCTGACGGGATGCTCGAGAAGAATGGCCACACGGTTAACCTAACGGCCATGTCGAGAAGCTGAACTAAATCACTAATTGATTGCCTCGTGACAACACAAGTCGCGATGGAAGTCGAGAGCGCCCAATGGGCATTTGAATGAACCTGTAAGAGCGCCAGCATTCGGATCGGGCACCAAGTCTCGGGTCATTATCAAAGCCTGATAATAAACTTGAACTGTTGATTTGCAGGTGAAACCTCCACGTTACTTGCTGTATTCTCCCAAGCGGCGTCGTGAGCTGGCCAAACGTATTATTGGGTCATTCCTGCCTTTAGTCGAAAGACGTGTCATATCTCCCCAACGTGAGGCGGGCGCCTTATTTCTGCGGGTGGCAACACGTCAACACCATCCTCGTGATCACAGACTAAGGGAATGCTTGGGCGTCAAGACGAACAAACTCTCTGTTTTCTAACCGAAATCTCCAATCGCAACTTTCCTCATTCCGATCTTCTCCATCCCCTCTTGTTGCGTAGCCGTCGGTAGACCTGAACTACATGATCCCCCCGACTACCCGGGAGAGCACGCGACCGACACATAAACTAGACCCAGGGCACACTGACACGCTCGCATAAGGCATGGATTTCGGAAAATTGAAATGGAGCTGGCTCCCGTCTAACCAAGTCCAGGGACTACCCCAGGCCACGCTTGGCCTGCGGTGCCCTGAACGGAGTCTCTCCGTCTTACTCAGGCCAGGCTCATACGGCGTCCTCGAGACACCCGAAACAAAGACTTTCCAGGTGCAGAGCGAAAGCTGTTTGACATTGAGGGTAGTGCTTGGCTTCAACCGCTATCGGATGAGAAGCAGGCTTGGTGTTGAAGATATTGAGGAGGGCGAGGAATCCGTTGCAAATGAGGCAAGTGTAAGAAGATGTATACGCGTTGAAGTGTATTGGACATGAGGAAAACAAGAGATCCACGCGCGCCTGCTCCCTCGACAGTTCACGGAAACATTCTGGCAGGTTGATGAGTTCGTATCTAGTGGTGGTGGTGGTGAAGGAGGAAGAAACTGGCGATGGAACTCGGGGGGAGAGATCACTTTAAATATCCGCTGCTCAGCACAGGAGGTCACCTAAGTTTCTTTAAAGAACGCCTTGCTACGACTAATGCTTCTATAGCGACGAGACTATTAGGTAAGACCAATGGCATCGGGCCATGAGTTAGTCGGTTGGGTATGGGCTATTATTATAAGCTGGAAACTAAGACCTTGACCAAGAGACTGGTTTACCGATTGGTTAAATACGGTGATATTAGATTTATGAATAGGTTGGCTGTATGCGAGTTATATAATGATTTATAAAAAAGGGGGCTCTGACCGAGAGAAGGCCTTACCAACATTAACTACCATATCTAGCACTCCCATAGGGTCATAATTAATAGATATGGGCGATAGTATCGGGGCTATGTCTTGGCCGGATAGGTTTAGGTTGTTGCTATACCCGAGATAGCAAGTTATTGGCCATGAGACTGGGTTCATTGATTGGTCTCCTATGAGGCCTCGTATCATCTCTTGTCTTGCCAAGGTCGTTTGATATGGTTAGCACCTGCCGAACTTAAAAAGCCCCTCCTCCATCTCCATCACAGATGATCAAATGCTAAAGGGCCTATTTTCTGGGCTTCCAGACAGATATATCGTCTTGTTAGGACATTGGTGCCACGGGAGCCACATGCTCTAGGGACTCTGGCCCTGAGGATTCAGACAGCGATATAGAGACGAGGTCTCAAAAGAGAGGAGCGACTCTTTCAGGCCTCCTGAACGCCCTCGGTGGATAGCAGGGCTACGCTTAGGTCTAAAGA
>SSHR01002311.1:0-10696 GCA_006518225.1 Fusarium neocosmosporiellum
GAGAAAAGTGGGAAGTCTAGAGGCGGCTAGCTAAATACTAAATAGTGTTTGGTGAAGTAGAGCGTAACGGTAAATATTCGGGGCGCTTCGGCCGTTGGCTAAACCTCGCTTACCGGGCATAGCTGTCGGGGAATGGCGGCTGAAACCGAGTAGGAATAGAACCTGAACCCGAATAAATACTCAGGGTAGCCCAAGATCACACAGCCAGCTAACCCCCTCCTAAGCTAAACTCTCGTCCCTAGCCACATGCGACCTTTTAGCAAAGCTTCCGTTGCCTCCACCTAGTCGCTTCTCTTCTCGCCCTCCACAATCTGGCTCTCAACATCAGATCCCCCACCTAAGATAACGTCTTCAAAGCCCGTAACGGCATGGGGTATGAGAGTAGTTCTCTGCGGGAAGAATAAGTTGGAGAAATAGTAGACAAATACCGATAAGAAAAAACCGTATAGCCAGTTGAAGCTAAAAAGGTTTTGGAGCCCTCTGTCGATGGTGACGGTGGTCGGAGAGACCTTGGCAGCAAGACCAGGAAGCACGGGTATGATGACACCGAAAACTGCAATCACGGCTCGCCAGTTGGTCCCATATCTCCCGTAGCTATACATGCCTCTGGGGTCGTATAACGCCGGAACGTCATACTTCTTCCGCTTGACAAGCCAGTAGTCCGCGAAGAGGATGCCGGCCATGGGAGCCATAAAGATGGCATATGCGCTCATAAAGTTCAAGAACGCTCGGCCGGACGCTACGATGATCCACGGGCATAGAGCCCAGCCGCCGATGAAAGCCACAAAGATGGTACCGCGACGGATGTTGAACCATTTCGGGAAGATAGACGTGATGTCGTTGGCGAAAGAGATGGCGTTCGCGCTGATGTTGACGCTGACCTGGGCGAGTAGCCAAGCCAGGGAGCAGAAGAAAGCTGCAGCACGGCCTCCTGGCGTATCCTGCCAGGTCGTGATGATCTCGAGGGGCGTCCAGTAAGGAATCCCCCACATCTTCTGAGCTGCTGAGGCTGAGATGATGCCGAAAAGAGCCACGATCGTCTTGAAGAACGGAATAACTGGGAGTTGCCAGAGCTGTGCACGGCTATCCTTGCTGAACCGGGAGAAGTCTGCAATATTTACCGCGAGAGTGCTGTAGCCTCCAGTGACACTGGTCTGGGATGGTTAGCACCATTGCTGAAGATGAATTGTGTTCGTACGAGACTGACATACTAGACTGGAGATCCAGAGCCATGCACGCTCAGACCCGTGGACTTGAGAAGGTTGGCTGAAGAAGTCGCCTTGGCCGCCTGCTCGTACCGCGATCCAAATCACCTAAAAACCACCTTTAGCATAGCGACAAACCAAGTTTGGAAGAGTAAGAACTTACCATGCCAACTGCAATGGGTGGCATGACAATGGTCTTGACCCAAAACATGTACTGTAGCTTGTGTGCAGGGATGAGGAGGAGCGGGAACTGAACCAGCCAAAAGATGAAGTAGGAAACCATGCCCGCCGTTGTAAGTCCGGCCGAGGACGGAAGATGGTTTGGCAAATTATGGAAGCTGGGCCAAACTGACGTGATGACCTATGATATCTATTAGTTGGATGTTCGGGAAACAGCCTCGTATCTCACTCACAGCCGTGACACAGGTGCCTCCATTAGCCGTGTGAACTCCAAACCAAAACATGGCCAGAATACCGCGGCTGACCACGGCAAAGTAACTGAACCAATAGCCGAAGCTGGCCCGCGAGGCAACCGGGAAAGGGATGTGAAGCTCTGCTCCGATGGCGCCGTTGAGAACAGTAGGGACAGCGTTGCAAATGCTGGCAAGCAGAACAATGAGGACGGCGTCAGTGGCACTCAATCCTAGGAAAGCCGTTAACTCTTGGGCGATAGTATCCATTCCGGCAACCGACCTATTGTGATGATAGCTGAACCTGCACTCCAGGTCGAGATAGTGACAAGATCAGAGAACCAGTATGTCACAAAGGCGCCGCTACCCCACGTACGCCTCTCGACAGGAACAGGGTCTAGGTCAACATTTGTCCAAACGTCGTCAGGTGCAATACTACTGTTCTGCTTTGGTAGCTTCCAGCTTGAGGGAGTCGTCAGCCGAAGCTTTGCCTTCTCTTTCACAGCTTCACCGCGTCTGCGGAGGTTCAAAGTTTCCAACATGGTGGTTGATTGAGCGTGATGGATGTTGAAGTGGTCAATGCATTCCGTTGAGAGGAAGGGCAACAAGGTTGAATGTGTCGCAGCTTTATGCTAGTTCTGGCCTTTGGCTCGTCAAGTTGATCCAGGAGGTCACACTGTCATGCCAGTTAGCGGGACTGCTAAGGGCCTCAGATACGACCATTTCGTGCTCTCGATCTGTCTTATCTCTCTATCTTGGATGGTCTGGGGTAACGTGGGGTGGGGGGGGAGGGGTAGCGCGGAGATGCGATAGTACCCTTGGCATGGAGCGGCGCTAACATGTATGGGCTAGGGTAGCCAGGAGATAAGCACCCGATCCGAGCAAGTCTGCGTCCTGCTTGTCTGGAAGGAGTCTTCTCATGTTTCTCATCCAGGTGGCTAAAGTGGAGCCCATGATGTCTTGGCCAATGTCGGTTATCTCAATCCACATTAATCAGCGATCTCCGTATCAGGGCCAAGGTATTTGAGGTCTCGGGTCGCCCTCGGCCGAGGTCCTGCATCTGCTCTACTCTTTGGTTTCCTCACCCAGCCGCTTAGAAGTTAGTCTGGCACGAAGCCAGCGTATCATCATCATGTCAACAACTACGATTCGAGCCAGGCTTGCCTGCTACGCATGCATGCGCAGAAAGGTCAAGTGTAGCAAGACGGTGCCTTGCGCGCACTGCGTTAGAAGGTGAGGTCAGTTGAGGGAGAGACCCGAGGCTCATGAAAGCTAAAGTATTATCGTATCAGAGGAGAGGAGGATTTATGCATGACTGATACCACAGAGATGGGACCGAATCCGGTGAATGGTGAGTCTTACCGCCCCCCTACTGCTGCTTGGCAGGCATTCCTGTGCTTCACATTCGCAATGCTGACCTGAATGCACCCGGAAAGGCAGTCGGGCGAACAACACCGAGACGAGTGGGCAGAGAACGGTGCGGAACACTTCGGCGCCCTGCATCCCATCGCCCCCGAGCGGCCACCATGTGGCGTCCCCGGACGAGCTGCCGACCCGGGCGAGCCCGGTCACTGGGTCCCTAGACTCCCCAGAGCGACCGGAAACCGATAGAGACGATGCAGACAATGAAGAGGCGGCCACAGAACACGCCGCGTCTATTCTAGAGTTTCTAGCTTGGGGGCGTCGGAAAGACCTCAATTGTCCTTCCGCCATCTCTCCCGACCTCGTCCCGCAAACCTCGAGCAATGCGCACGATGTAATCTACGAAGAGACCGAGGGACTCGACAGCTACGACGAGTGTACCTCGCTGCCTGTTATTCAGTTGCTTCTGCCGAGCCCCCGGCAGGTATGGCAGTTGATCGACTATCACGAGGAATGCCTCCTTTGGTATCACTGCTCCATCTCGGCCCCGGCGTTTCGGGCGCAGCTAGAGATGTTTTATACCCGACATGGAGGCATCATCACCAACCGTGGGGTAAATCTGCAGTGGGTCGCTTTGCTCTTCTCCGTATTGACAGCAGGTTTGGTGTGTGCACCTCAAGATCGAGTGCGAAGCTGGGGTTACCGGGACCCCGAACGAGAAACCCTCTGCAAGCGATGGTTCCAAGCCGTCACAAGTTGCCTAAACCGAGCACATTACACGTCGAATATTAGCATCTTCTCATGCCAGGCCATTGCAACCAACACTGTCTCTGCGCATATTCTCGGCTTCAGCAACTCCCAGAGCATTCACCTCGCGGCTGCAGTTCGCATTGCTCAGTCGCTCTCGTTGCACCGCCTGGGAGATGAAGCCAGTAGAATCAAGAGCATAGACAGAGAAATTGGCAGGCGAGTTTGGTGCCAGCTATGCTATCAAGACTGGTTCAGCATCCCATTCTCCGAGAGCTACCTCATCAATCCGGTATATTCAACTTCTGGGCCTCCGGCAAACTGCCATGATGTCGACATGCTGCCTCTTCCGCCTAATGTCCCTACAATCACGAGCTACTGTCGGTTCCTCTACGATATAGCCTCCGTCATGCCTCGACTTCAGGATGGCTTGATGGCCAGCAACACGGCGTACACGAGGTACAGGCAAGTGCTCTCATGGGATGCTCGCCTGCGCAATCTCGCAACGACCGAACGTCCTGCCTTCTTTACCAAGGCTCCACTTCAGCCTGGATGGCCCTGCTGGGTCCCTTGGGCTCGCAGAGCCTTGGCGATCAGCTCCAGTCACAAGATCATCATGATCCACCGCTCGTTCTTGTCCGAAAGTTTCAAAAATCCCGCTTTTGCTTTCACTCGCCGAACCTGTCTTGCTGCCTCGAAAACCATCATCAAGGAGTACAAGTGCGTTGTCGAAGAGGATGGGCCTGTCTTATGGATACACCAAGCATTCTCAATTGCAGGGTGCATTATCCTTGTCCTAGACATCCTGCACCGAGATCACTATGAGCGAGAATGTGCCGAGCATCATCAATTAGTCAAGGATGCGCTGGACATTCTACGCCTCCATTGCAACAGCATGATTGCGGCCCGGGGAATAAAGCTTGTCGAGGCACTTCTCGCCGAGGTCTTCAAATCCAGAGATGACGGAGCAACCAACGGAGGTCGGAAACGAAAAAGAGATGAACCATCATCCTACACGCATACCTCTGGACGCACTGACAAGAACCTTGCCAAGTTTGACGTCCCAAGATTTGTACAGGCATTCTGCAAGGACATCTCGAGAAATGACAACCTCCCTGAGTCACCGACTGCTGAATCGCCCACTGATGAACCGCCTCCGGATTATGATGATGGGGTTAATCAGGCCAGAGACTTGGTGGAAATGGCGCAGTTTGACCTTAACTTTTCGTTTCCGCACCTGGGCCCGGACAATACGAGTGACTTTGAGAATTTGTTGTATTTAGCAAATAGCGACCTGCTTGCAAACGTACAAGGCCATTTCTAAATCAACAACTTTTCAACCAGCTAAGAAAATTCCAGAGGGCCAAGAGTCATCATCCTGTAACTTCTATCTCGCATCTGTCATATGCCCTGTGGAAGCCGGGTGCGCTCCAGTGATTGTGGCACATATGTGGTAAGAAACTCGGAGAAGCAATACTGATATAAAACCAAGTTACTAAAAGAACACTAGACAATCCTATCCATGAGAGTCCTGATGGCTTGTTTCACACCCTCGAGATCCTCCAAAATTGGCTGATGTCCGCTCTTCACTACCTCTACCCAGGCTTCACCGCCTAGGAGTTCGCGAAGCCCTTCTGATCGCGCAACAGGACTGATCTTATCTTTATCACCGGCAATGAGGACTGTGGGGCCCATGATCGCACCATACTCGGGGTCAACATGACCAGGATCCGCCACTGCTTCGCACGTCTGCGCATATGCTTCAGGGTCTGAAGCAGCAACAGCGCAACGGACCAGTAACTTTACTTCCGGGTCCGCAGCCCTCCCCATCTCATCTTGGTAGAAGTTCGTCTGGAGAGCCAGGTCGGCTGCGAAGCCGATGCCCTTCTCCCTGGTGTTTGCAGCAAGGTTGAGCATGCGCTGTCGGGCTTCGGGGATGTGACTTATCGCCCTGCCTGGCCCGAGAAGGGCGAGGCCTCTGACAGTTGACGGGGCGCTGGCGGCGTAATGGAGGGCAACAATGGCGCCGAGAGAGTGCCCCATGAGAAGGACCTTTTCCCCTTTGGTTTTCCCCGGAGAATCTTGGAGAGATGCGATGAGATTGTGTAAGTCGTCGACATGCTGGGGAATGGACAGCGGCGGTCCCTGGGGCGGTAGCTTTGTCTTGCCGAAACCGGGGAAATCTATCAATATGATGTCGAATGTTTGTGAGAGCGAAGGTAGGAGGGGAAGAAAAGCCTCGGAAGATCCACCAAGTCCGTGTAAGCACACTAGAAGAGGCCCCGAACCCGTGCCTGTTCGGAGAAAATGTATACTGGTTCCAGATGGGGCGGCGAAAAATGACGAAGACAAGGCTCGAGATGACATGGTGAGGTCAATTTTCTAGCGGCGTAGACAAACCCAAGGGACTGCAAGGTAAAGGGGAGGAGCAGAGCCTGAATCAAGTAGCTTTTCTAGACGGGTCTCTGTTTCTGAGGGATGATTCTTTCGCATGTCCCACCCATCCTTCGGTCGAGTTCGGCGCCTCTTGGCGCAAAATATCCTCTGTCGGCTTTGAGTTAGCCCTCGGCCGAGGACATGGGCCTTCGGGTTGGTGAGCCTCGGCCGAATTTTATCTACTGTCAGCTGCAGTACCCTTCATGACGAATTGCGCCAGAGATAATACAGTTTGGACTTGAAAGCTGCGGATGACCTTTGAAGCCTACTTATATTTATCCGTGTTCCTGTTGAGAATACAACTCATCGTGATCCATCAGCCACGCCAACCATCATTGCGCCCATCAAGCCATTTGTCCTGATCTTTCTTGTTATTTACGACTCTTCCCACCGAATTCAACATGGTTATTACATCCATTGTTACTGAGGAAGCCACTGACCTCCGGCTGATTCCAGAGAAGACTCGGTTCGAACTGCCTCATGCAGAGACATCCAACGGCCGACTAGAGCTCATCCAGCACAAGCCTGGAAGCAAAGTTAACTTTGGTGCCGAAGTCTACGGGATTGACTTGAACAAATTCACTGATGCCGACTTCAACTTCATCTCGGATGCCTTGCATAATCACAAGCTGCTGGTGTTCAAGGAGCAGCCAGAGATGCTGAAGCCACAACAACAATACAAATTGACGTCGAGGCATGTTCACTCTGGGCAAATACAAACGTGTTAACTGACGACTCACAAGCTTTGACCCGGATGAGCAGACGGGCGGCTTCGCGCACGGTAGAGATCCCCTTTTGACTACCCACAAAGGTGTCAACATCTACGGCATCCCGAAGAGGCCGGCCATCCCCGTTCAGCCCCAGGTTCATATTCTGGGACGCGGCCCATTGCCAGATAACCATTATGGCTTCCCACCCGGATTCGAGGTCCAGGGCATCGATCACCAAGAGTTCCACCTCCCACCGCATATCCCTGCAGAGAAACGGGAGGCCGGAGCCTCTCGCTTCTATCAGTGGCACTTTGACGCTGCCTTGTATGCCATTCCACCTCCTCGTGTCGGCTGTCTGTTGGCTGTGCGAACCCCAAAAGGGCCCGACGTTACTGTCCGATGGGAAGACGGTACTGGAACCGAAATGAAGCTTGCTCCTGGAGCGACTGCCATGGTTGCGGGAAGTAGAGCACTCGAGATTCTAGACGACGAGACGAGGCAGATTGTTCTGCATAGCCGTATTGAGTATGCCCCGCATGCATTTGTTTGGATGGCCGGGGCTCATAGCACCCGCCTCGGGCATTTGATCGAAAGTGAGGGTCTCGAGACGCCACTGGATCATCTACCTCAGTGGGACAAGTCCAAGGTTTGCGTGTATCCCATGGTGTGGACGAACCCGAAGACAGGGGAGAAGTCACTCATGGTCCACGGACAAGGGGCATTCAAGCTTTATCTCAAGAACGGCCCAGACGCAGAGGAGACTATTGTTGAGGACTTGAAAGAAGTCAGAGCCTTCATGGATAAGTGAGTGAAGCCCACACAAGTTTTCCCGGGGACATCCAACTCATCAGTCCAAACAGACTCATGCGGCCAGCCTTGCAGCCAGAGAACATCTACGCTCATCCTCATCAAGAGCAAGATGTGATTCTCTGGTACAACCGGGCTCTGTGGCACAGCATTGTGAGTTTACCTGTGAGATATTCGATCTTCAGGCTAATGATGGTTTTAGACGGAGTTCCCCAAATCGTATGGGCCTCGCGTGATGCATCAATGCAACGTCGCTGCAAGCGACCACCCTACTGGTTAACTTTACTAGCACCATAGAGTGCTTGAAAGTGTTTTATTTTTTAAGATGAGTTACCAAAGATTTATGAACTTGCGGTCGGCAAGGGTGTTCATAGTGCTACTCAACATGTTCCGCACCATTTGGTAGCCATACAATTGTCTGAATCCTGCTGGTGATGTAATGTTTGGTAATGCTGTTATTGTGTTTACCAGGACATGTGGACCTCCGACTGGATGGCCTACATGATTGGGCATAAATTTGCGTGCAGTTTTAAAGGAAAGTTCTCGAGTCCTAGTTTCCATGGCGTGGAGGCTGAACAGCTTCGATAGAGCACAAACATCTTTTATAAGAACCCACCTAGCTAAGATTTCTGCGTGAATACCGAAGCTCTGGCCTAGGTCTTGAAAGTGTTCGTGAGGCGATCACTGCACACAAGATTCAGTAAGACTGAGCTATAGTTAGAGCACGATAATATTTTCTAGGAAAACACCAAGTCAAGAACTAGATAGATTACATCTCAACCGTCTAATAATATCTCTTTGAGTATGTGTATATAGCCTTGTGGTAGTTCTTTATTATTATCCAATATTAACAGCTTTGAGCGATGAAGCTCAACTAGGAAGGCTAGCCAAACTGGGTCGACTGAGGATGAGGTATGGAACTTTCTCTAAATCTACTGACCTTGAAAGAGTCTCATTCAGGGCCAAGATTCAGTACATCTGTCCAAAAGGGCCTTTCCAATGTGTGATTTCGTCAGCATTTGATGTCCAGCACGGCTATCCCTTTGGTGACTAAGAGCGCCCTAATAGTCTCGTTCTTTTTGCCAAGGAAACGACTCTTCATGCAGAGTTCTTGATCAACCCGTGAAAAGCAAGCCCCACCAACTCTCTCGGCCGAGCTGTTGGATCAGCCTTTGATAAGACTAGATAAGCTTGGGCGGCCTCGGCCGAAGTCGCCACCAAAGGTTCGGCCGAAGTCCATGCCACTCTGAAATGGATTATCGACCAATATTGACTCATAGATTTGCCATAAACCTACCGCAAAGAGGGAAGAGAAAGCGCTATTACTTTGGAAGCATAGTACCATGTCATGATATAAGGGATGCAAGGTCGGCCTCAACTACAATAGTTCCAAGAAATTATCAAGCAATCTGAGCAACTCTATCGTCTATTTTCTTCTACCCTCACCTCAACCATAACTTTACGTTACCATTGTCGCAATGTCGGGCGAATATCGTGGACCTGAGCCAACCTTGTGCATCACTCCAATGCACAAGACAGAACAGGAGAAACACAACTTTGGCGCTATTGTGACCAATCTTGATCTTGACAACATCAGTGGTAGGTGCTCAGTAGGACAGAGACGTGTAATTTTCGGGTCGCTCATGTTCACGTTCAGATGTTGATGTCAAGGCTCTCTCGGATGCCATCTGGACACACAAACTAGTCGTTGTCAAGGGGCAGCAGCACATCCACCCAGTCAAACAGTGGGAGCTGGTGACCCGTTTTGATCCTGAAGCGCCAATGGTTCATTCCCACGGGGATCTCAAGTCCTTTAACGAGAAAGGAGGCGTGCTATCGGTCAGCTCTCACTTACCATGCTCCGCTCTGCCAGCTTGCTAACGTGTAGCCAGAAAGGGCGCGACGTGCTTGCTATCCCAGGGGCCGAAAACGTTCGCGTTGTCGGTAAAGGCTATCAGGGCAAGGACCACTATGGGATCGTGGAAAAGACAATCACGAAGACTCCCTCACATGATTTCCATGACCTGCCTCTTTCTGACGACGACTTTGAGGCTGGCCACACCCGCTTCCAACGTTGGCATATCGACGCGCCACTATATGACAGAGAGCCTGCTTTGTTTACCACGTTGCGCTGTATCCGGCGGCCTACTCGCCCTGAAGTCACGGTTCACTGGGATGACGGTAGCGGCTATTCAATGCCATCTGAACCCGGTCTCACCGCGTTTTTCAGCAACGTTCAAACGTATGAGCTAATGACCGAAGAGGAAAAGGAGATCGCTGATCATTCCTGGGTCGAGTATGCTCCTCATCCTTACCAATGGATGGGGAGCTGCAAAGGTAACTCAAACGGCCTCGGGATCATGAGTCAGGGGAAGGAAAAGAAAATGGCGGATCTCAGTGCCTATGAAGAAGGCAAGGTGAAGCGTTACCCAATGGTCTGGATCAACCCCATCACTAAGGAGAAGGCTTTCATGGTCCACGGCATATGCGTGCGGCGGATGTTTCTGCGGTCGAGTGTTAACGAAGAGTCCAAGATTGTGGATGACCTTGTCACCATAAGACAGTGGCTGAAGGGTATTCAGGAACGTGTGCTTAAGCCCGAGTACATCATGCTCCCCAAGGTCGAGGAAGGGGATATCGTCATGTGGGCCAATTACCAGATGTTCCACAGTGCTGTCGACTACCACGAAAAGCTTGGCCCAAGAACCATGCATCAAGCGAACATTGGGTGCAGCAAGGGTCCAGTAGGACCAGTGCCAATTCCCATCGTTGTTTAACAAATCTTGGAGGAACGACAGCAACGTGCAGTATGGCGATTATGAAAATGCACTCTTTCTCTCACCTCTAGCGGTCTCTTAAGGATGTGATTTGAACCGGACGGGGCAAGCTAGTGCTGAAGCCAATTGTTCTCATGTTAGAGATGGCATACTAGATAACTACGCTAAGGTTATAGAGCAGATCTTCTGCTTAAAGAGGGTAATATTAATAATATAAGTTCTAGTACTTTATATAAATATAG
>SSHR01002312.1:0-18542 GCA_006518225.1 Fusarium neocosmosporiellum
AACCGAGAGACTGGCCAGGGCCCCCCTGTAGACAGATCCGATCGACTGGAATGCCTTTCAGATGCTCCTCTTCAAGGCCCCTCAAGCCTCATTTCGCAACTCACGACATCCGCACCATTTCCAAGCGCAGAATCGACGCCAGCCATCGTCCATCGTGGACCCACCACGCGACCCGGGAGTCCTCCTAGTTCCAAGGTCTCGGGCTGCTAGTCCTTGGCGCAAGGCATACTCGCCCACCATTGGGCTATCAGGCGCGCCCATTCACTTGTCAGTTGCTCAAAACCGAAATGAAGACTTCGTCAGAATCTATTGCACATGGTTTGGACGCCTACCTAGCCAGACACCTTGAACGAGGACCCACGCCAACCACCACGACGGCATCCAAGTTCCTGATCCCCATGATCCATCCCCCTGCATGGCCCACGTTCTTGGAAGCAGCACGCACGTCGTGTCTACTTGCTTGCTGCATTACATGCTGTGAATCAACATTCTGTCCTTCTAGACCAGGCCCATCGTCCCATTCATTGTCGGCGGCGCTTCTTCTATGATATCACCATCATTCTCTCTGCCCGCTCAGTCCTTCTCGGCAATGGCTTGTAACCGGTCGTCAATCTCCTCCTCGGTCAAAGTTCTGAACCCTGGGTAGGTTCCCTCCTCACCGTCGGCTCGCGGGCCGCCCACGATACCAATCTCAATCTCCCCCTTCTTGAAATCCATGCTCAGGACGGTGCTCAGCGTCGTAATGGCCAGCTCAACCACATCCTCCCAGGAACCCTCGGCGTGATCCTTGTTGCGCAGCTTCTTTTCGAGGTGGTTCAGCGCCTCCTGCTGCTTCGGGCCCGCCGCGGTTCCCTTGTAGCCGATGTAGTATCCGGCAGGGTCGCACTTGAACAACTGGGGACCATATTCCGAATCGAGTGCAATCAGCGTCGTCGCGACGCCGTAGGGCCGCATGTATGCCTGGGGATGATGTCAGCACATGATTGGCCACTCTGTTTTGACCGCTAGAGCATGCTTACTCGCTGGGTGTAGACCTGGCTGATGTTGGCCAAGCGCTTCGCCAGGGCATCAGCTGGCATCTCGTAGCCGTATTTGTATCGGAACTCTGCCGCCTCGCCCTGAGCCCTTTGAGCGAAAGCTCGGGCATCTGCGATGGATCCTGTAATGACGCATCCGACCGAGGGCGAAATCTGGAAGATGTGGGTGACGGAGGCAGGGTCGATCAGCTTATCCTGTTACCTGGATCAGTCTTTGATCTCGACATCTCATTCGAACATTTCCAACATACGGGGACCTTCTTCTGGGACAGGACAACGGCGCAGTCCTTGCCTCTCACACCAACAGACATGATGTTGGCTGCTGTGATCGCCTTGAAGGCGTACTCTGTTTAGGATATCATGTCAGTCTCGGGAACAGGCGCTCGTCAACGTCATCGAACAAGGGAGCATCGTGGGGTTGGCCGTGCTCGGGATCGATGAGGGTGCTCGCATACCAACTTGGTACAACCGACCATTGTCGGCGAAGATGGTGATGTGTCGGTCGTATGCGCCGGCTGTGATAATTGAGGGTTAGCTGAAGCTCAAGATGGGTGGATTGCGGGTAGGTGATAGCCTGACGTACCCGACATTGTGGAGGATTCGATGAGTTGTGAGGGTCGGTGTCGGATAAAAGTAGGCTGTGAAGCTCAAGCACAACACTGCAAGTCCTAGATGAGGAGATTCAAGGTGGAGGTTGACGATGTGGTGGTGGAGGGGAGCTGTTGCTGGTTGAGATGGTAGTCGACGCGTTAGCAGGAGCTTGCCTAGAGGCTAGAGCACACGAGGCAAGCAAGCTCAGTGGGAAGGCTGAGTTGATGCCTCGTCAGGATTACTTAAGCCTCAGGCAGAACATTGTAGGTGACAGAATAAAGGACCACTATCATTCTCTTACATGAGCGCCACACCTTGGGAGATGTCACTCTATAACTTTCAAAATGTGTATTTAATCAATTATTTATACCAATTATCTCTTAATTCTATGATATTTCCATCTTTCGGTTGGTAGTCTAACCAGCTAATGAAATGTCACCAACACACAACTTCCCTCTATAATTATGTCGCCCTAGCTCTTATCTTATCGGCTTCATCTGGCTCCACTCACGATATCTTCTAGATCCATTCAGAAAAAGTTGCAGCCAACAAATATCGAAAGAAATCCGGCCCGCAACAACACGACACTCTGCATATCGACCTTGCACTTGCGCTAGAGAGTCCTGCAGCCATTGGCAATTCTTGCAAACCGCTTCCTTGCACATGCTTCGCTGCTATTGGCTCCAATAGGCCAGTGTCAACAACAAGTCCACCGCTCAGCAGCAGCTAGAAGAAAAAATTCAGGACCCCGGCAACCACGAAAAAAGGTCCAGTCCAGGACGCGCACCGCAGAGAAAAAAAAAAGACTGGCACTTTGAGGTCAGAGCTTGGGTCTCTACGCTGCATCCTCCTCCCCTCTCGCTCCCGTTTGTTCCCTGGCTCCTCAGAATCACCATCTCCCACACGCAATGTCTTCGTCCACAGGGAACGCGCCAGCGCAGCAGGCGCCAGCATGGAAGAGACTGGGCCTCAAGCTCAAGCAGCCATCTGCTGCATCCGAGCCCGCAACTGGTCACCAAAGCTTTGGGCACCCAAGCAGCACCAGCACCACCCAGTCGGCCACAAAGAGAAAACTCGACGCCCCGCAGCCTTCCAATTCCTCCCAGGTTGCTAAGCGACCACGCCAGCATGAGACCACGGCAGACCGGAATGGACAATTAAAGAGGCAGAAGTCGGTCACCTTTGCCGACACACCCTCCAGGAGCACAAACGCCGGCGTCGCCTCCAAGTTCAACACCCCGACAAAGAACCCCAAGCAGAGCAAGGCCAAGAGCAAAGGCCCCGCCAAGAAGGAAAAGCCCCAGGCTCCCACGGACCTCAAGCCTGCCTTGGAGCACCTGAGACTCTGGAAGACGGCTCGTGATAGCTGGAAGTTCAACAAGATCCACCAGAACAACCTCGTCAAGCACGTTTTCGATGCCGACAAAATCCCCGCCGCCGACATCGACGCCTTCTACGACTACATCCAAGACTTGAGGGGCTTCGTAAGGATGCGCCTGCGAGATACTGCCCGCGAGATTAGGGACCAGGACCAGTCCGAGGGGGCAAAGGCCTTCCCTGAGGGAACCAAGGATCTCGAGGCCACCCAGCAACGATATGAGACGGTACTTGCCAAGTATCTGGAGAACCAACCCGTAGGGACCAAGAGGAAGGGCTTCACAGAGGTTGACTACCTCTCTGATTCAGACGATGACGCCATTATTATCCAGCGCCTCGTCAAGCGCATGAGAGCTGAACTGATCCTCGAGGAGCTGTCCGACAGCGATGACACCGAGACCAGCACAACATCCTCCCAGACCATCACCGCCAGTGACAACAACGCCACGACGACTACAGATGGTGATAAGCGTGTCAAGCTCAATGACGGCACTGGAAAGCGGAAGCGGAAGTTGCGTGTCAACATGGACGACAGTGATACCAGCAGCTCCGAGTCAGAATCTGACTCTGGCTCTGATTCAGACAGCGACTCTGATACGAGCAGCAGCGGAAGCTCGTCGTCCGAGTCCGAGTTGGAGAATGAAGGTCCTGCTCGGCCTTACCGACGTCCAGGTGAAGAGGACTCGAGCGACTCTCCATCGTCTTCAGACGACACCAGTTCGGAGGAGGAGGACTCGAGCGAGGACTCGTCAGATGATGAGTGAAGAGTTGATGATACCAAGACACCATGCCATGATAATGAGGGATGATGAGTGTCGGCGTGGTGAGATTGGACAGGCTGTAACAATTATGTTTGGATACCAGTTCCCTGTTAGATACCCGCGGAACCTGTTTGTCACTCTGCTTGTATAGTGGCTTAGTTACTTTTGGATAGGATGGAACATAGATGATGGATGCTCCAACGAGCACTTTGTAATGAGCTTGCATGACGCACCTGGCATATATTGTAAGGAGAACCTAGCTGTACAGTTTCGTGAAGCCCTCTGCGGGCGGCTGGAGCCAGTTCCTCTCATCGTAGTCCCTCTCCTGTCCCTCGATGATGTGGAATGTATAAATGATCCTTCCCTTCTGACTGGTGTTCCTCTCGCTCTTGTGCAGCAAGTTGCCATGGATAAGAACCAGATCGCCAGCCTTGACCTCTCCTGGCACATACTCGGCCTGGGATTCCGGCGCAGCACCTCCATATCCTTCCTTTGCCGGGAACCGTGGACCGTCATTGTCCACCATCTCGGTACCAACACCACCGGCCTTTCGCACCAACCTCTTTTCGACAGGCGCCCAGCGGTGCGATCCAGGTAGGAAGCTTAGACATCCATTCTCGAGAGTCGCATCCTCGAGCGCATACCAAAAGCCCACGGCCGACGGCGGCTTCGTGTACAGGAAAGTCGAGTCCTGGTGAGGAGGCACGGCACCACCAATCTCAGGCTGCTTGCAGATGACCATACTCTGAAGGCACCGCGGATCCTTGAAACCGAGGCTCCGGGCGACTGCCGGCGGGCTGACGCTGCCGGCGTCGTGGTCAAGCAGGCGAGCGAACGGTGGCGATAGAGCATGCAGGTAGTGACCGATCTTGTTGACGGCCCGGGCCTTGGGTTTGATGAGCTTGCCGTCGTCGTCAAAGGCGTCCTCCTCGAAGAAGAAGCGGACCTTGTCACCGGAGGTGAGGAAGTAGTCGTCGCCGACGTGGTCACGCTTCTCGCCGGTTGAGAATCGGGTCAAGGGGTGGTCCTCGAGGGAAAAGGAGTCGAGAAGGCGATGAGTCTCGTCTAGGAGGGAGGTGACGGTTGAGCTGGAGAGGGCTCCCGGGATGATGAGATACCCGTCGCGGTTGAAGGCATCGAGTTGTTCGGCCGAAAGTCCAGGCGTTGATTCAGTTGACATTGTGAATTTCTATTGATATGCGCTGTGATTTTACAAGTCGAGATGGGGAATTGGTGAAGGCAGCTGGCAAGTGTTGTCTGTAGATTTGTAGATGCTGAGACGAGGTTGGCGATAAGTGAAGTTGATGTCTTTGGTTGTGAGTGGCACAAGGTGGGGAGTGGCTCAACCCCGCCTGCATCATCACTTGGATGCCTCACACCAAGGCAAACAGCAACGAGGCCTCCCAGAGCGAAGCTATATTCATTTACACTAGCACTTGGCTTCCAGAATAGCCCACGTAGTAACTGGATGAATACAGGAGGTATCCCTGGGGCATGACGCACATTCACCATCTTCACCTACCGACACAAACATCCCTAAGATAGAGAGTTAGAAGATACTCTATAGGAATTATCTTGGATATTTGATCTTTTCATCCTAAATTGGGATCGAACGAACCAAAAATGAAGAGACGCTTATAAAGATTGGCCCAAGATTGGCCTCAAAGGCGTGATGGATGTCAACCAAGTTTGTGTACCAAATACATGCTCCCGCCAGTCATGCTACTTCAGTTAGGAACGTCCATGTCGTTAAAAAGACCCCGTCTGTTCGAGTTCAGATCTTCAAAGACATTCATCCTCGCAGCCGTCGCCCTTAGCATCTACACTTGCGCCTTCCTCTCCGCAGACACCGTCGTCACTACTCCCTTCGAGCTCGAACTGTGGGCGAGCGAGGCAATGAGACTCGTGTCATGGTCCATGTTTATGTACGACATATCGTCCTAAATAGACAGCCCCGTCGCCGCCTGCTCGCAGACACTTTGCAAAACCGTCGACTTCCTTTTCTTGAGGGCGTTGTCTTTTTGCTGGTTGCAATCATATGTCTTTGGTCAGCTCGGAGCATCCCCTTCCTTCTCTTTGGCCGTATTTCCCAAGGCGCTGGCGCCGGCTACGCGCGGACCATTGGCTCAGCCCTCGTTGTCGATGCTACTCGGGAAGGTGAGAGAGGTTCGGTTCTGGTCTAGATGCCTTGACTTTAGGTAAGTGTTAGGACCCAGGAGCGAACGAAGCCGTGTCTTGCCCTAGGATCCTAAGACTTAGGGGCACACGACTTCCATTTCATCCACCTGCCTACCTTTCGTCCTTCCCCTCCTCCGTTCCTCTTCCACCTTCACCATCTTTCCTTCAACTCTTCCTCCTTCTAACCGACCCGCTGCGCCTCTTCCTTTGGTCTTTGTGCTTTTTGCCTTGCCTTCCTGTCTTTATTATTATTGTCTGCAATGATGAGTCCACAAGAGACCATCAGCCACAACAGCAAAAGATACAGTTATCAATACATGACGGCATCAAAGCCTAATACCGTAAAACACCGCAATTGCCTTCTTGTCTTGTCTAACTCATTTTGTTTAGCAGAAGCGAGATTTCTCGAAGATGCAGTATTTTTCTTGCAAGAAGTTCGGCCACCTCCAATCCAACCGCCCCACCAAGACCTTCCTGGCCCAGGCCAATGCCGTGAATCTGGGCATCGTCACAGTAACTCCTGTAAGTAGTATCTCATCTTTCACATTTGGCTTCTTAAATATTGACAATAAAATAGAAGCTGGCACAGCTGGAGGCATCCATCTCTACTATTAACAACACACTCCAGCAAATCCGATCCGACATCACCTCACTACAAGTCGCTGGCAGAGCGTATCGATCCATTCAAAACCGGCTTGGTGCTGTAGAGGGCTCAACTCGTGGCCTGATGGCATGGGTGCGATGGTATGGGAGCGTGAATGGAGAAGTTCAGCCTTCACAGGACACTCCCAGCCAGGACAGTGGCGGTGATGAGGAGATGGGTGGTGGTGGGATTGATAACGTCGAATAAGTGAGCTTGGAGAATCGACGTTCCTTTCCATGCCTTCGAGGCCAATCTTGGGCAAATTTTTATCAGCGGCTCCTCATTGCATTTGGGCTCTTGCAATCCTAATTTAGGATGGGAAGATTAAATATCAAGGATGATTCCTATAGCTACCCTTGGAGGAGGATAATCTAATACTTAGCCTAGGACGATGCTTTGAAGCTTAAAAACAAAGTGAAATAACATTATGAGATGTGTACTTTGGTAATGGTATCAGGCGAGAGGGCTGTGAGAATGTGTTGTAATCACATTCTTGGTGTAAGTGGACAGTGCGTTACAGAAAATGGCACTGTCATGTTGATGTGGGTCTGAACTTTTTTTTCGTGATGCCTCTAGCTCGTCTTGAATCTTTCACGACGCCAACTCTCATCACCGTGACACGCTCTTTCTTCACCCTCATACGTGACTCTACGGGCGAATCAACATGGCCCCCATCGAAGAGACTGGCGATCAGTTCGCAGTCCTCCCCATAAAGATCCCGGCAACGCCATCCTACCCAGAAACGGCCATCCACGAGATTCGCGTCCGCCGAAATGCGCCCAAGATCCCAACCGCAAACGACTCGCGAAGTCTGTTCCTGAAGAATATCCCTGTGGACAGCACGGAACCCCACTTTCGCGCTGTCTTTTCGGAGCTCGTGGGCGCCGGGCGTTTCGAGAGCATCGCCTTCGAGGACGAGACTCGGAGGGCGCTCCCAATCGATCCCGCGCAAGCCATCAAAGTCACGGGCTTTGCGCGCAAGAGGAAGCGCGGTGATGTTGAGGCGGAGGAGCAAGACCGTGAAGAGCAGGCGGCTCAGCTGCCGCAGATCTGGACTCGTCGAGTGCAGCGGAGCAGTAGCACAGCCATCGTGCTCCTCGCCGACGACAAGAGTGTGCAACTGGTGCTCAAGGCTATCGCAAAGCTTCAGAAGACAAAGAAGTACCCATCATGGGGCAAGGGCGTGTCTGACGACGTCCCAGCTCTGGGGTCTTCATGGATTGCCTCCCATCTGCAGCTCTCACGTGTCGACAAGCCAGCCACTCAGAAGGCTGTGCACGCATTCTTCAACACCTTCAACCGCAAGGAGAAGGAAGCGGCTGAGCTGGCCAAGCGCCTCCGCAACGAGCCTGACGAAGATGGCTTCGTGACAGTGACGCGTGGCGGACGAGCAGCTCCAGCTAGCCGCAATGAGGCCGAGGAGGCCAAGAGGCGAATGATTGAGAAGGACAGCAAGAAGAAGTCGGAGATGAAGGACTTCTACCGCTTCCAGATGAGAGAGCGGCGGAAGGCTGAGCAGGTGGCTCTACTCAAGAGATTCCAGGAGGATAAGAAGAAGGTGGACGCGATGAGGGAGAAGAGAGGGAAATTCCGGCCTGAAACATGAAGTCAATTGAGTCGGGAGAGAATCAAGTAAGTCAGCCTGGTGCGTTTCTTGTCCTTTGACTTGCCCTTTGATCCTTCATGATGACGTCGCGGGGCCATCGAAGCATGAGGGGAGTTGGAGGCAACTCGAACTTCTCTCTGGATGCCGAAAAAAACCGCGATATTTTAATCTTCTCAACTTGTCTGAGATCTTTTCGCTTTCCCTCGCTTTAGTGCCGGCTTTTTTCATCCTGATAGGAGCTAACCCGGAGGCACAGCAGAATACCGGCTTGGCCGGGATAGATCCTCAAGTCAAGTTGCCTGGTGAGCGACACATGTCCTCTGGACGACGGCCTGGTTCCATCTGCATGGCGAGAGCCGCGCTGTGGAGAGGCAAAATTTTGACTGAGACGCATCCACTACGGATGGAGGCAGAGACGAACTCCTTCGCCAGGCTTTTCCTCAACAACCGAGAAGACTCCTCACGACGGCCCACATGAGGGGATTCCAATGCTACCTAGGGGTCCAGAGCCCCAGCAGCCCTAGGTGGGGAGAAACGGTTATCAGGGTAACCCTTGAGGCCGTTGAGCGGTTCCGGCTGCTCGGGTGTTAGCCTTGAGGCTCGTGTGGGCCGGTCATGATGACAAGTGAGGGGGAAGCTTCGATTGGATCCGACGATTGATCGGGCATTGACAGCGGGAGAGGTGTGTAGACGTCAATATAAGCCCCTGCATTGACCACTTGTACCAATTCTTTTTCTGGACGGCTTCGTGTCTCTTTGTCGTGTCTTTTGGCCGTCTCATGTCCAGGCCTTGATGTGAGGACAACGTCATGATGGACGGGCCCCCTGCAGCGAAAATGTTTGTTGTCTTGACCGCCTCGACCCATTGACCCCTCCGCTCACCCAGAGACGCACGTAATAGCTGTGTCTGCTGCATATGGCCCAGTCTCTGCCGTAGAAACGCTGTGATCTGACCGACGGTCTTGTTGCCCAACATGGGGCTCTAGTCGGACGAGTGGACCTGTCGACCCAGGCGACGGCCCGCGGGCAAGACCCCATACTCCAGTTCCAAGGGCATGCGGCTCGAGGGGAGCAAATAGAGCATCATGTTCATCCTGCAGTGCCAACTGTCGAGGCTTGTCCCGCCAAAGAGGACCCTGGTAAAGGCGTGGCCTGGACCTTGGAGCTGGGGCCTTGATGCGACCCCTGCCTTAGTCATCCGTCCCGTCCTTTGTTCTTCAATGGCTTGGCCATTCCATTTGTTTACTTTGCAACCCCACATAGCAACCAACCCAAACAAAGGCGACCAGGAGCCTCAGCTTTTTCTGCTATATGCGCATCCATTACCGACCGTTGGGCAGTTTCTCAAAAGAAAGGTCACATCGAGAATAACATCAGGGACATGAGTATCGACGCTCCGACACTACTTCAGTCCCTTCCCTAAGCATGATCGACACCGACAACCTTCGTACAGCGTCGCTGTACATCAACAACCAGCTCCTCTCGAGAGGACTCTTGCGCGATGGCCAGAGCATTGACTTTGCCAGTCCGGCAATGTTCGATGATGAAGCTGCCGCGACAATGGGGCGCATTGTGAGCGTCCTCAACGACCTGATTCTACGCCGCGATGTATGTGGCCTCCTCTACTCTGCTGAACGTCTACTGACTATCTCAGCGCGACGCCGAGCATCGCGAATCGCTCTCGGCAACTATGCGAACCCTCCGCGCCGACAACCTCAAGCACACAAACGACATTGCGCGCCTAGCAGAGAAGCACACCGAGGCCAAGAGGAAGCTCGACATCGCAGAAGCTTCCGAGGCCGCCCTCAAGACGCAGATGAAGTCGGCTGATGCTGCTATCCGCGGCTTGAAAGAAGAGATTGCCCGCACAAAGGGATTGGTCGCCCAGGCGCGCGCTGCTTGCGCGACCGATGTGCGTCGTCGCGATCGTCAGATTGATACCCTCAAGAAGCAGCTCGGCGAAGCTGGTCGCGCTCGAGGGGCGAGAGGAAACCCCGGCGTCACGTCGATTATCGTCACAGGAGACATTGGCGAGCAAAGGTCGTCCCCAACCCGAGGAGGAAGCACACAATCGGATGACTATAACCTGCGCAACGAGACAAACTGTTTCCTGGCCAAGCTGGCCCAGAACCTTAGCGAGGAGAACGAGGCCATCCTGACTATAATGAGGAGGACGATGCAGCAACTACGCAATATGAGCGGGTGGAGCAACGAGAATGAGGACGGCCTCGTTGCTAAGCAAGAGGGCTGGGAGGACATGGCCGCAGAGCTGGACTCTGTGCTGGACCACATGCGGACGATTCTTACCAACCCGTCCTTTGTGCCCATCGAGGAGGTCATGGTCCGTGAGGAGGAAATCAGCCGTCTCAAGGAGGGCTGGGTCAAGATGGAGAGCCGCTGGACCGAGGCCGTCCACCTCATTGATGGCTGGCGCAAGCGAATGGCAGCCAACGGCAGGCCCATCTGTGAGGAGGAGCTCCAGATGGGACTGCGACTCAGCCCTGTGCGCGTTCGAGACGTGGCAGAGACAAGACAGGCGGTTGGACTGAGACTCTCGGCTGTGGCTGAGGAGCCAGAGGACGATATCGACGTCATGAACTCGCCGTGTCCTTCGGCCCACCGCTCTCCCCATATGCAGACCGCCGACGAGTATGACCACGACGACCACGACGACCACGAGAGCGACCCCGAATCCGATTTTGACGACCATGTCCCCGTGGAAGAGTACGATGTGGAGGAACCCAACGTTCAGATCCTTCAACAGTCAACAGGGGTACCCTTCATGCAGCATGAGCCCGAATCTTCTTCACCTCTACCAGAACCTCCTCAGATGACGCCTCTACGAGATTCTGCATCAGCGGGCAACCGTGGTTCTGCGCGACTCAGCAGACATCCCAAGAAGCATGGCGACTTTACCACCATTGTTGAGGAGGATACCTGGGAGATGGCTGGATTGGCTGACCCTCTCCCCATCCGAGCCAACCGGGACGCTCTGGACCGTGTTTCCTCTGCCTCGTCTCTCGAAGAAGTCCTCCTGGTCAAGTCCCCAGAGCCCGCGCCTCAGATGAGTGAGACGAGGGCATCTACTCCTCGTCGAGGGAGTCCCCGACGCAGTGATAGAGCGTCTACACCCCAGCAACAAACCCCTCGCCGCAGCGACAGAGCATCTACGCCCCAGCAACAGAGTCCTCGACGAAGTGAGAGGGCTTCCACACCTCATCGAGACAGCCCTCGGCGCAGCGTAGATCGACCCGACTCTCGGTCAGGGACTGCGCCGCTATCTCCTAACCGCTCGCCACGCCGCACCGCCTCTCGCCTCCCTCTCCCTCGAAACATCGACCCAGCCCCTCAACAGAGCCCTCTTACGATGGCTACCATCGCTGCCAAGCTGGCTGCTTCTGAACGTGAGGCCGATGCTGCCCGAGTTCGGGCCAAACTCCGCGCTGCTCGTGGTACCCGCGGCGTCAAGAAGCCCACCATCACCAGGTCACAGCCAGAGCCCGAGCCAACAGCACAAGAGCAAGACCCTCAAAGGAACGGGCTCGAGGACGTGGATCCCGTCAAGAGGGACCCCACGCCACCAGCAGATGAGCATCAACTCAAGCCCGAAAAGAGACGGCGCGAACGACGAACAAGCAAGACGGCCTCGCGGCGGAGGAGCACATTGAGCCCGTGGGAGCTAGAGAGCTTGATCACAGGAAAGGTGCAGTAGTGATGGGAAAGGGAAAAAAAGGGTTTTCACGTATTGATGACGACGATGCTACGAGTGTGTACGCCTGGGATATCCTTGGGAAAGCTTGGAGCGAAACGAAACATTGGTCTGGCGTTTGGTGTAAAAGGGGGGTTGCGTGGGCTCATCGACAAGGAGCCAGTCAAATATGTAGTTCTCTAATGCATGAGACAATGACATGAGGCGGAAGTTTGTATATCTAGATACTGAGATACTCGGCTAGTTTTTTGACAATACAACACTTATCTATATGCCTCCCCTGCCCCTAGAAACTGATATTTCGGCGACCAGGTTTGAGAGAGTGAAGCCGGAGTGAAAGACGTATTGCCAGCAAGATAATGAGTTGAAGAGAAGAAAAAAACATTCAAGTAATTTTGACCTCATTCCATACCCAAAGGGTAGATCAAAGGCAACTCAGTAAGAGAAGTACAGTTATTAACGCAATCAAGCCATCATGCCCAATGCCTTTCAACACAATAGGTAGTCAATATCAAATAAGCATTGCAAATGCGCCCGCGCTCAACACTCTGCCTCAACGAACCTTGTTTCATCACGAACGATACAAGCGACCTGCTTCATTCCAAAATCAGCAACAATACCAACCGCACACACACACACACACACACACACACACACACACACACACAAGATGGCTGCCCCGAGAGAAAAGTATGTAAGAAAATCAAGTATAAAAAAATTAGAAACAAAATAAAGTCTCTTCTTAACTTAGTTACAAAAATAGAAGAAATAGAACAAATATTATTCTCACTTTAATCATAAATTAGAAGAAACAAAATAAATACTCTTCTAATCTTCATCAAACTGGCGTCACGTTGAGCTTCAATGGGTACGTAATCATCAATTCCTAATAACACTTGACAAGAAAATCATCCTTCGCGCCTGTCCACCGTCTGTCTGAGCTCAGAGCTGGCGCATTTGTAAAAGATAGCTTGTCCCTTCCCTTCCAACTTTGCATAGCCCTCATGTTCACATAAAAAACCAGTACTAGCATAAAGATCCATCCCTCAAAGTCCCAATTCTCCCTAAACTCCAATACCAGTCAGTGAGTAGAACCATCCGTAGAGTGCTGATCTTCACTCTACAGTGTGGGGGCCGTGGCAATGAGAGCAGACATGACAGCTACGCCGCCCAGTGCTGCGTAACCGACCACCTCGGCGACACGTCGAAGACGCTTGCTTGGCGGGGCTGCCGCTGGCACAGAAACTGCAGGGCGAGTCGTGTTGTTGGCACGGCGTCTGAACCGAAGACGAGTATAGTGCGATCGGTCGGGCCGGTGATGCACCTCGACGTGCTGCTCTTCCTCCGGTGTAAGCTGAGAAATGTCTTCGGCCTTTCTCTTCGAAGATCGAGGAGTCTCTGGCAAGTCATGTGACGCCTCAGGTAGCTTGGTCTCAGCATGCTCAACTTTGTGAGCTGGTTCTTCAGCGATATCGCTGGAGGGCACCTCCTTCTCGTCGGTTTCCTGACTGCCAGCCTGTGTCGACTCCAAAGGCTCCTCTCCCCCCTTGTCCGCAGTATTAGCACCAAGAGCACCATCGACATCATCCATGGCATCAACAGTAGCAGTAGGGGCATCCGTAACGACAGCATCGGCGCCATCAACAGCACCATCATTGTCCTTCTTGCTGATCGCGTACTCATAGGCAGATGATGCGTCCAGGACGGGCTCCTCTGTGGAAGAAGGCACCTCGGGCTCCTGAGGGGGCGTGTTGAGGAACTCGGCACCAGACTTTGCTAGGTCAGAATCAACCAGCTGGAGTCCTTCGCTCGTGTCATTGTGGTGCGCTTCCTTCTTCCGCTTGGAGAAAGACGGAACTGGACGCAAACCCTCTTCTAGAACATGCTTGCGGGGAGGCCTCCGAGACTCTGGGCTGGAGAGAGAAGGACTCTGGGGGACTGGCAGTGCTGTCTGGAAACGGGGCTGGGGTAGCTGCGAGCTATTTGCCATAGACATCGAGTCGGCCTTGTTTGCTTCGCGGGCAGCAAAGAATTCGTGCTTTCCTGTCTTCAGACCCAGGATCTCGGCTCCCGACAACCCTTCCTGGTAAGGACGGGACAGCAATGGCTGTTGTGGGATAGTCTCCGAGATAGAAGGCAGCCTTGGGTGCACAACCAGGTTCCGTGGCAGAACAGCGACGGGGTAGGGGTTCAAGAGGTAATCCATTCCAACCTGTTGAGTGTTGATTGTTCCGCGGTTGGTTGGTTGAGATTGTTCCGGTGCTGGGGCTTCCACAGGCGTGACCTGAATCTCCTTGGCAAAGCCGGGGAAGGAAGAAGTCACAGTTACGCGACTCCCGACTTGCGAAAACTCCCACATATGGCCGCTGTCCTCTGGGTCCTCCTGGTCCTCTGGTTCGTCCGACTCGGCCAGAGGGTCTTCGCAGTTGTCTAAAAACAAGTCAATACTGGCCAAAGTATCGAATTCTTGGTGGTCCGTACACTCATCCTCCTCAAACTCATCACGCTCCTCAAAGTCTCGCTCACTCATTTCATCCGAATCTTCATCTTCGTCTTGCATGATGACAGACACAGGTGAGAATCCAACGCTCTCGTCATCAGATTCGGTTCCAGGCAAACTCTCCGTGTCCATATCCGTCGACTGTGTCAGGTTGACATTGTCGACGTTTGAGAATGACCAGGGGTCACGGGGCGAGTGAGGAGCATCATATTCAGAATCTTCCATCTGAATAGGAACAGATGCGCGAGCCTGAATTCTCGTCATCTCTGAATCAGGCTTTGTGTTGGAAGAAATCAAAGCCGGGTGGTCCACCTCGTCCCTCACGTTGGACAGAGGATATTGGTCCTTTGACGTCAGATCGATAGGTGACTCGCTGGGAGACGATGCGGGAAATGCGGCAGGGAAAATCTTCATGGTGCGCAGGACCTCGTAGCTCTCGCGGACTTGTTCATCTTTCTCGCTATCCGAATATTCCACGTCAGTGTCATCGGGAACACTGAAAACCTTGGGCCGATCCTCGGGACTGAGGCGATGGTTAGCTTTTCGGAGTAAATGGGAAGGGGCAAAGCTTACTCGACGGTGCCGAATTCTAGTCGGGCCTTCATCGTGCAGGGAGGGTATCGTTCCATCCCTCTCTCAATGGGGATTCCAAACTTTATCATATCGCCGGTAGCCAAGATGGAGAAAGAGCCTCGAAGCAGTCGCTGCTCGTTCTTGAAGGTGCCATGGAGGGATCCGGTGTCCTTTATGTACACCTTCTGTTGAAAGGCCACATCAGCATAGGAAACACAAGGTTTAGAAGGCAAAGCTTACCTGCTTGTCGACGTCAAGCTTGAGTTCAGCATGGGTGCGGGACATGACAGCCGAGTCGAACCATGCATTGTTCTTCGCAGCTTCAAAGGACGAGTTTCGCTTGCTCGTACGCCCGATCGCAATAGTAGGCTTCTCTTTGGTGAGGAAGAAACGGCGATCAGGAAAGGCGAAGTCGGATGGGGGGTCGATGCCCTCGAGCGTGACCAGCACTGGCGAAGGTTAGGAGATGCCTTGACACTGGAGGATATTGGGGTTGGATCTTGGGGTTTAATCATACCTTCGTCGCGATACTGAGGCACTGCCATTTTGAAGAAGTTTGGCGTGCGAGGCAGCCGTGAACAAGAAGAAGTCAAGACGTGGTTGATTTATCGAAGTGGTGAGGGGTGTGTCTCGGTGCAGCGCAGTGCAGTGCAGGCGTCTCCCGCTGAGGCGTACAGTAAACGACGTCAGCGGGGCCGAGGATGGGGCAGGTGAGGTAGAGTAGACTGGAGGATGAGGCCGAAACCATGCGCAAAGAAAGAAGAAGAGGCCACGGCGAAGCAGATGGAGAGAATGAGGAGAAGATGAGAAGAGTAGGCGCAATGAAGATGAATGCAAGAGTAAGAGAGGGCAAACGGATAGGTGACTTGTGAGGTGCTGAGAAGGGTCGAAGGTGAATCCGATCGAGGTGGGGCAGAGGTGCTGCGGTATCAGGCAGAAGGCAGACAGGTGACTGAGGTAGGTCCCGCAGGTAACGATAAGCGGCTTATCGGAGCTCGGCGGGGGAGGTTCTTGGGTGGAGGGGTGATTGCGCACAGTGTGGAACACGGCTTGCCCAAGGATGCTTGAACGACTTCCTTCCTTTGGGCCATGAAATTTGTATAATCTCCTCTCATGATAAATCGGTCTTGGGATAGTTATAAAATTCAGTATCTGTAATTTTGCCACAAACTCGTGCAATCAATAACTGCCATTACTTAGCATCATACATTCTCTGAGATGCTGCTGGTTTTGTACAGTGTGAATGGCCTGCTTGGGCTCCCTTTACACGGAGACTACCCATGCCCCTGGCTCTTGGGCGCACCTGGATGCCTTGAAAGTGCTACTGCTCCTACTGCGTGGTAAGCAGGCATTCAGTGCGCAGATAAAGTATTTTTGGAGTTGCGACTCCTCTAGAAGAGAGTTTATGCCGCCTTTTCTTTGGGGGGCTTAAACAAAGAAGTTCCGTCGTTCAAGAGCCCAAATGTTGGGAGCTTCTCGGGGTACAGAGTCCATGCTTTAAGTGGTTTCAGGGTCTCAGCAGCTAAGCCAATTAGCCCAGTGAGTGGGCGTGTGTATGGGGGCGCACTGTACATGCCAGCACGGGCTGCCGAGACAGCCTCGATTTAGACAGACCAGGGAATGGATGATTCTCTCACTCGACTTTGAATCGCAAACTGTCAATACACCTGGATGGATACACAGGGTACGAGGCCCCTCAAACCACAAACTTCGAGTATGAACGACAGGACTCGGCTCAAGTAAGCGGGCCTTTGCATTTTAGCTCGGCGAGCAACCAAAGCTGACATGATCGCCTCGATGCGAGGGTCGGACTGACGGTGCTACGAAGCAAACAGGCCATAGATGTCTAGGACAGAGATACAGCACAGTACGCAGATGGATCGCCGAGGAGGATGGTATCTGTAGGTAGGCTACGGATTTCAAGCTAACATAAATGCGGCATGGCAAGTCGCTTTGGAGCCATCTCATCAATAATGCTGCTGTAGATGATAAGCACCTGATGCTCGCTTGCTATTCTGAAGTGGACTCCCTTCCCCGCCGCGCCACCACGACACCTATCCATCTCGACCACTGGTCAGTGAATCAGGCTCCAAGTCAAGAGGGGAGATGGTTCGCAATCACCACAGTAGGCATCGCCGGGACCAAGGCACCCGCGGTTACCACGTTTCGTCTGCTCATTTGCGTAATTTGAGAGGAAATGCTGCAATCGTTCCGGCAGCGAGGCTCCCTTGCGTTGAGTGAAGCGAGCACGACCGTGCAAAACGACAGGCTTTCACACAAGGCATAAAGCCGCAATCAATGAAGATGGTTCACGGCGAACCCTGACCCCTGAACAGACAACTCGATGCGGCCTCCGGATTGAAGCCTCCGTGCTCGAGCCGTTCTATGGCCAGTTTCACAAGGCACATCCAACATGAGTCGCAAGCCCCTTGCTTCCCTATGCCCTGTTCCCTCTGTCATTTCTGGTCGGTCGCCTATTGAAAAGCTACACGCCCCGATTCCCTCTATCCCAACTCATTCAGGCCTGAAAGCAAGCGACTTCAGCTCACATCCAGAGAGAGCTCGTCACATGTCGGCTGACAAGCCAGCGGAGTAACGCTGCCTGATGACCCAACAAGACAGCCCGAGAACAGACACGAGCTCATCGACTGGCCAAGAGCGCGCAATTTTCTGTCTCATCGTCCCGTACTTTTTCGTCGGCTTTCCCGCCCTGAATCAGAGCAGAAACCCATCTCGGCTGGTCGTGACAACGGCCTAGAACCCTATTCCTCCCGGGGCTTGCTTCTGCTGTTCAGGTGGTCTTTTGCCAACACCTAATTAGCGGCCCGCAGTCACACCACTGCCTTCATCACCAGTCCCTTCTCGCCCGGGCAAGCCCGCAAAACATCGCGGGACATTCATAATCGATAAGGGAAATTCGGTAGCAGACGCGCACAAATCTGTCAGCCAGGGATCCAGTCGCGTAAAGTGATCATCTATGACGCTATTCAAGACAAGGGTTGTTGATGGGAGGCACTTGCTAACGAGTGGAGCAGCGGGCGAGTGGGACGAAACAGCGGGGTCTGCCGGATGTCTAGCGGTTCCCTGACCCTTTTTCTGGGGACAGGCGCTGGATGCTGTCATGATGGGGCCAAGGTCAAGCCTAGGAACAACGGCGTTGAGAAGCCTTGCGCAGGAGAAGCACTGGCAAAGATCGCACGGAGAAGCTTGGGAGTCATCGCCCGAGATCTAGGGGAATCTAGAAAGCTCCAGGTACGCTTATCTAGACGCATTACCAAGCCCTCGACTGTCGTGCATCCAATGCTGCAGGACAGCCAGACGTGGACAGACAGCTTCACCGGGGTTCGCCACTGGAGCCCTGACATTTCTCAGCGACTGTCATGACTGGCTGGTGGTCCGGGCCCTGGCCCTGGTATGGGCACTAAAGTGAAGCATGATAAAAAACCAGCGCCTATCTAAGTTAAAGTAGATATAAATAAGGAAAATAAAATAGATATATTATATTATAAATATTTGGTTATAAATACTTTACTAAGAAAAGAAAAAAGTTAAGCTTAAGTAATATAA
>SSHR01002313.1:0-12814 GCA_006518225.1 Fusarium neocosmosporiellum
GTCCTTGTGCACTGATGGGATGATTGCCACAAACACCACAGGCAATGTTTCAGAGCATTCATCTTCTGGAAATATAAAAAATTGACGGATAGTTCCGGCTCCTAGCACAATGTACCGGAAACCTAGGTCGACTGTTTTGAGCCAGCACACATGGCTTCACCAGGGGCCATCCGTGCTTCCATGACCTGATCTGGAGAGTTGCAGCCATCCCCTGCCTCCCCTGTCCCCGTCGTCACCCACGCCGGCGCTAGATTTCTTCCATACCAGAAATGATCCATCCCGTAGTTAAGCTAATCACACAAGATGAAGATGCCCACGCGCAAAAGGAGTCGCAAAAAAAAAAAAAAGGGGTTCCCCTGCTCTTCTCTTCAGGGTCCCTGTCTTGAGCCTCGCCTCACCGCCCAACCCACTGGGTCAGACCCTCATCAACCAGCTCCATACTATTGTTCGAGAAGCATGGGATTTGAGTCGCTCATCAGAGTGACTTTCTTTTCCTGGGTTCATGCAGCAGTCGATATTAGACTTGGCCTATTCGGCACGGCTGCTTTAGAGTTTGACCACACGCTGACTCGTCGAGGCTGGCTGGCTGCTGCTTTGACTGGAAGAGGGCTTCTCCAAGGCTTGGTTCGGCCCGCCTCTGCTACGATTCAAGGCCAGTCCCGGTAGTGCCAGCGCCGGGCGGGAATTGGCGCCATCACGGCCGCGATCATCATGATGCTCCTCCGTTGGCCTCGGATTGGCGTTTTTTTGGGGGCTTGCTCTTGTTTTGGATCTGCAGCATGGGGCATTTCTGGATGGATACATGTACCTCTCGCGAGAGGATGAACTAGAGGACGACGTGTACAGGATACAAGAGTCCACAGCAGGCTACCCGCAGCTGCAGCGACTGGTAGATTCATCTTCAGGTGGTGGTGGTGATGGTGACCACCAGGGACCAGGTTTAGTCAAGTACCCCGTGCCATGATGTAGTCCAGTCCAGTGCTTCGTTAGTAACCAGCGCAGAATCTACAACGCAACGCAACGCAACGCAAACACGCGGGCGCGCTTGCTCTTCTGCTCTTACGATGCGACGTCGGACGGAATCCGTTCTTGCGCATGCCCCAAAGTGTTTCATGTGTATCCAATTCTTCTCCGCATTCTCTTGTGCGCACATTGTCCAACAAGCCATCTATTTCTTCTGGCTGCCCTCCTGTCCAGTACAGTATCAGGTACCTCTCACCTCTCAAGTCTGGTGGATGGTGTTCGCAGGCCCAGTCGCGCTGTTAATTAACCCAGCGTCTGCCCCTGCATTACAACCCCTGTCGACCCTCTCTTCACGGACGCTTCCCTCGCTGGGACTGGACGAATGGGGAACCCTTGGCTGCTGGGCGACGCGATACTTTCTTTGTTGGACCCAGAAGAAAGTACTCCGTACTACTAAAATTCCTCGCCTGGCGCCGTCGAACGAACGAACGGACGGACAAGAGAGAGACCAACAACCTATCAGTCACCCTCTGTCACGCCAGGCCCAGTCAAAGCCAGCAAGCCAACTGGCCGACCATCTCGCGCGTGGCTTTTGCATCCCGGCGTCGTCTCGCCTCGACCGACCGGAAAGCAGGCTGCTAGCAAGCCTTAGCTGCTCAGATTGGATCTGATCCAGACAAAAAGGAAGCCTCCTAACCCGGGCCCCCGTCGACAGTCATGCCCTCGCCCTCGTTCTCGTCTTCGCCCCCATCATCGTCGGCGGACAATGCTCGTCGCTGGACTCGACGTCGGCCCCATACCGACCTGAACATCAACACCAACACCACACCGTCCTCCCTTGCGTCGCCGTTGTCCAGGGACGTCCGGCAGACGCTGCCTCCCCACGGCTCGCTGTACAGCACGCCGCCGCCGCCAGCCGTCCCAGCCGTGCCCGCCTTGTCTAAGTCACTGCCCACCGCTGATGGTCGGGCGCTTAGATTGCCCATCGACACCGACGCGCATGAGTCCTTTCTAGAAAACCCTACTCCCGTCGAGGACGACATGGCCGACCGCCTGCCGCCGCATGTGAACCAGCGAGATTCGCACGACCTCTCGCTGTCTCCCCGGAACGTCACCCGAGACTCGCTCGTCACTAACATGCTCCTGTCGCTCGACCAGTTCTCCATGGCACAGCTGAGCGACAAGTACGGACCCTCCCCTGGATCGCGCTCACATACCTTTGACGAAGCCTCGCCCCAGTTTGGCGCCGCCGAGCAGACACGGAGCTGGGTCGCTGCCAATTCTGTCGCTGGACCACGAGTCAACGGACACCAGTACTCCTACAGCTCCGACCTGGAAGGCGCAGACGACTCCAGCCGCATCTCGAGCCGCGGCCGACGAAGCAACAGTAGTTCCAACTTCCAATCGAGCTTCCCGCGCCTCAATAGCGTCCGCGAGGGGCACCGAAGCGGTTCATCGAGAGCCATGCATTCAAGAGGCGGCAAGCCGGGTAGCAAGAGTAGCAGCACCACCAGCGTCGATGCCGGATACGCTCAGGTCCTTGGGAGCCAGCGATGGGCGCGCGGGTTTGGTAGATCTGCCAGCTTCGACTACGGACCTCAAGCACTGCAGCAGAGCCCTCCCGTCGTCGAGCCGGCCCCCTTCCGAGTCGAGTTTCCCAACAACTTCCTCGCCGATGAATACGACGCTGCCCCGACTCCAACGGTCCCGGGCGGCCCGCGACGGGAGCCGTCGATCCCAACGATGCCGACAATGTCTACGGTACCGCCACCTCTGCCCGCACCCCTGGAGCCGCCTCCCCTCGAACACAAACGCAGCAGCCGTTCATTAAAGAGCGTGTCAGGACGCAAAGCTCCCAATCCGCGGGATAATGCACCTACAGTGCCAGCTCTAGGCCTCGATTCCGCACCTGCACCCCATGTTGGGTATGAAAAGTCCAAGGACGTGGCCGTGCACAGCGGCCCAGCGCCCGCGACACCTGCACCTGCACCCGTGAAGGAGCGCCCTGGATTTTTCAGGAGGGTCTTTGGCTCCTCCAGAAGCAACTCACACAACAGCAACCACGACTCGACAACAACAACTCAAACCCCACACTCGACCGCTTCTGCCGACCACTCCAAGATGCTCTCCAATGGCTCGACGCCGCCTTCCCGAGATACCTCGTCCTCGCATTCACACCACCCTGTGCTGCAAAAGAAACCATCATCGTTCTTCCGCCGCCGAAAGAAGTCCGTCACTGATGATCCTCCCCCTCTGCCCACGTCGACGCCTGCACCGCCCGTGCCTACTGTTGCTCCTATCGCTGTCCCTCCCGAACGAGAAATGGGTGTTTCTCTACCCCAGCCCAGCCCGGTCAGCAGCCTACGAAAGGTCATGAACCCGTATCTGCGAACCGGCCAGACTGCCCAGGGCACTCCTCAAGGTCCCTCCCCGCTTGCCGACATCTCCAACGTGACTCCGGATCATGTCGACAATACACCCGAGAGGGAAGTCTACAAGAGAGACTTTTCCCCTGATTATTCGCCAAGCCCCAACGCCAGGATCCGGGCTGTACGATCCGATTCTGATGAGTACCTGGCCAAGCGAAATAACACACCCTCGCGTCCCCCACCCGAGAGGCCTACTAAGGCGATCGAGACACGCAACAACTCCTTCCTGAACCTTGACGGGGTTAGCGACAACGATGATGACCAGGAAAGCCCTTCAAACCGGAAGCTTTCCAACAAGTCCAAGTCCAAGTCCAAGTCCAGGCCATCAGACATCATGACCACACGGGATAGCCCCCGAGGTGCCAAAGACCACACCGTCAGGGTCAAGAAGTCATTTCAGCGACCGGAGCAGACCGATTCAGAAGACGACCCCAACCGTTCGGCTCTTGCGTTGCCTATTGAAGGTGCACGAGCGACGAGCCCTGCATCAGTGTCAACTGGCACGGACTACAAGTCTGCCCTCAGCGCTCCTCCTAGCGTGAGGATAGAGAGCTCGGCAGACCCTAGTCCCAAGGTGCTGGGCACATTCGACGCGATCAAGACCAAGGCCCTCGACGAGCCCGACTTCGTTATTGGCGATCCGACCGAGGATGATAAGCAAAAGGCACAGAAGATCTATGATGGAAATGAGGACTTTATCCAGAAAGAAAAGGCGGCTGCTTGGATGGGTGAAGAAGGTCCAATCAGGCAACGCACCCTGCAAGCCTACATGGAGTTGTACGACTTCACCAGCCGCAGCATCGTTCATGCTCTGCGACAAGTATGCGGACGATTGGTGTTCCGTGCAGAAACCCAACAGGTGGACCGCATTCTCGTGGCCTTCTCCAAGAGATGGTGTGACTGCAATCCCAACCATGGGTTCATAGTGACTGGTGAGATGAGCTGTTGCACTTTTACTGGTCATTGACGCTAACTGACGATAGATGTGATCCACACCATTTGCTACTCGATCATGCTGCTCAACACTGACCTGCATTTGGCTGATATCGAGCAGAAGATGACCCGCAGTCAATTCATCAAGAACACCATGACAACCATCACGCAGGCCGTAGAGGAATCGGCCCCTGATGCGTTTCATAGGCCAAGTGTTCTTCCAGACAAGAGCTCACTTGCAACTGGCGAGAACCAGGAACAGCCCTCGGAGCAGGATCGAAGGTCTTTCAGGAACTCGTTCAGGCCCCCGCCTCGTGCAGACTCTGGAACTCTCCCTTCAGAGGGTGATGAGGATTGTGGTCCATTAGTCAAGTCCCGATTCAACGGGAGCAAGAAGGCGTGGGAAGAGCTGATCGAGGTTGTTCTCAAAGGCATCTACACGTCCATTAGAGACGAGCGTCTGCCATTGTTTGGCGCCGAGGCTGAGAAGAATCTGAGCCTTCCACAGTCGAACAGCGGAGGACTCTCCGTCATGGGAATGTTGAAGAGAAGTCCCAGCGTCCTTAGCAAGGCACCATCGGAGAGTCAGCTGTCGGTTCGTGGTCGTATTTCAGAGAATGGTCGGGCCAACACGGCGAGATGGGCATCCAACAGCCGATCTCGACCCGGCCTTGGCCGCAATGGATTCTCGTCTAGTCGTACTAGCTTTGACGACGGGAATTCACTCTGGAGCCACACTGTATCGTCGGCTACCTGGAGCCGCCATTCTCTGGGAAGGACCCAGACGTCAGTTTCTCAGGATTCATTTGGCTCGGCCTTGCCGCGGGGTGATTACCAGCAGTCGATTGGCTTTGCAAACGCCCTGAGCCAAGCCATCATTCGAGATGAGGACGCATATGGGGAGACGGCCCCATCGATTTTGAGCGCCGATCTTCCATCCGCACAGCTTCTTGAAGACGACTCTCTTGAACTTGCTGGACCACCATGGGTCAAGGAGGGAATTGTCACTCATAAGCACCATTTGGATGGTGTGGACAAGAAGGCCAAGGACAGGCACTGGTCTGAAGTGTTTGCTGTTGTCCAGAAAGGACAGATGAGTTTGTTCTCTTTCCAGCCAAACAAGTCGGTCCGACAGAGGAACCGTGGCAGAAATGGCGGACCTCCTGCGATCGTTGGAGGCGGCAACTGGCAAGACAATGCAACGAACCTAGGCACCTTTAACCTTCGTCAAACTCTTGCATCTGCTCTTCCACCGCCAGGCTACTCTCGTACGCGTCCTAATGTCTGGGCGCTCAGTCTGCCCAACGGTGCTGTTCACCTGTTCCAAGTTGGCACGCCCGAGATTTGCAAAGAGTTTGTCAACACGGCGAACTATTGGAGTGCTCGGCTGAGCACTCACCCATTGACGGGCGGCATCAGCAATATTGAATACGGATGGAGCGAGGCTATCGTTAACAACGCCTTGGTCGCCGCTATCAATGAGACGTCGACGACGACTACAACCAACGGCAAGACGTCACGCCCTAGCAGCAGCGCAGCCCATGGCCGAAGATCGAGTGTCAACAGTGGTAGCTTCCGAGGGTCAAGTTTCGATCATGTTGCTGGTGCTTTTACCAACAACAGCGGACGAGGCAAGCTTCCCGGCGACCGTATTCATATCGCAGAGTGGGCACCGCCAACCCAGAGCATGCGGCCTAGCAACTCGCCAGAAGCAGAACAGCTTCAGACCTTGGATGCCTACGTCAAGAGCATCGAGGCAGAGCTACAGGCTCATAACCAACTGCGCAGCCCCATGCTCTTGGCATTTACTCCTAGGGGCAGCAACGCTGTCAAGGCCATGGCTAACTGGGAACGCAAGAGTGCGTATCTGCTTCGCGAGATCGTCAAATTCAGAACGTATGTGGACTGCCTTCAGCAGGCCGAGTCTAGAAAGCAGGAGATTTACTCGGAGAGGGACCTTGCGCAGCGAGCTGCTCGAGGTGAGCTCAGCGACGGTGAGATGGGGCTCAGCAGCGACGATGAGGGGGATGTAACATTGAGGCCATGATGTTGGCCCCTGTACGACAATACGGAGCAGTTTAAACATACACGGAGCTGCATTATGGGTTTTGGGCGTTTTGAGATTTTCGTTTATTCTTTTGGTCGTTGCCCAGCCCTGATACCCCAAAGTTTGTGGTTCACGACACGCACCATTCATTCATTCAATTCTCTCAGTGTATAAAGAAACGAGCGTTCTTTTTTATTCTTAGTTGTGGTAGAGATGGAGGAGTGAAGGATGGTCATATGAAGGAACGCCAACAGATGGGATTAAAAACGAGGCGTTTTCAAGAAAAGCCAGAAACAAGTTGGATATTGTCAAGATTATTAGACTTCTTCTTTGTAATGATTATTATGACACCAGAGATTATTGATTCATTGTTGAACTGGCTGAGCACTTGGGTAATGATCATCTTGTTTAGCTATGGAAGTATGTAAGTACACGATGCCTTGTCTCATGTAAACGATGCTCTTCCCGCTGACTCAGTCAAGACAATCAGCAATAGTTGAGCATGTCGGACAAGGCAGACTTCTCGGCGCTGGTGATGGTCAGCTTCCAGTAGCTCTTGACCTGGATCCAGCTCTTGGCGTAGGTGCAGTAGAAGCTCGTCAGGGGAGGCTTCCAAGTGGCGGGGGTATCGCTGCCCTTGGCCTGGTTGACGTTGTCGGTGACGGCCCAGAGCTGAGGCCTGGTGATGTCGTTGGCAAAGTCTCTTCGCTTGGCGGTTGTCCACGAGGCGGCTCCGGACTGGAGGTGTGTTAGCTGGGAGGGCATATAGATGAGAGAAGGTTGAGACTTACGATCCAGGCGTTTTGGAGGGGAACCATGTGGTCAATGTCGACGTCGCTGGCTTGGGTCCATGTTGCGCCGTCGTAGGGGGAGCGCCATGTTCCGGAAGTGGCGGCGCAGGCACTGTTGGTCTGGACGTTTGTGCCGTCACGCTGAAGGACAAACTCGCTGTGGGACTACTTAGTATGCAAGTGTGCGAGGTTCAAGGTCTGACACATACCGGGTGTTGCAGGCTCCCTCGACCGTCTCCCAGTGGGGAAACAGGTCTCGGTCGTAGGTGCCGGTGTTGGTGGGCTGAGCAACAGTGAGGCCGCTGAGGAGGGACCTGGCGGTCGACTCGCTGGGGATACCAGGCTGTAAATGAGGTTGGCAATGCAGTCTTGGGAGTCTGGATGATGGGGGACTTACAGGGGTGGGAGCGGCCAGGGCGCCAGAGGCCGAGACGAGGAGAGCAAGAGAGAACTTCATTTTTTTTTTCTTTTTTTTTGGGAGACTGAGGCTTGATGATGAAGATGTAGACAAGAGACGAGACGAGTGGTGTTTGAGTGACGGCTCTTTATATTAATTAATTCGTGATACCGCCCTTTCCCAAGAGTTTCCCCTCCTGCAATGTACCATGTCTGAGCCTGTCTGTAAAGCATATGCAAAGAAGCAATCCCTCCTTCCTCGTTGGACCTACTCCCCGGCGACTATAATCCCCTCTCGCGATGCCCTCACCGAATGGCCAATCTTGGAAACAAGCCCGTACCTTATCTCTGTCGATCTCTCACGCACGAGGCGCCGTGATAGGACGAGTGTTATCGCAGCCGTGCGGAGTAAGGTTCCAATCAATGCCTCTAGGTCCGCCAAGAGGGGGGAAGCGGAATCGAGCGTTTACATTAAAAGTTGTTCGTGGATGAAACACTGCGAGGACGGAGCTCGTCAGGGTCAGGGGTGTCACGGGATCAGTCCAGTCAACGGCCGAGGCGCTCGCACGCAGGCCGCCGATCATCCCGGCAGACATGCCCGCTCCGGGACACGGCGCTGTGGGGGTGACGGCTGAGAACCTTCCTCTTGGGGCAATTGCCTAAGGGACCCCTGTTTAGACTTGTTAGTCTCATGCTTCTTAGTCGTGGGCTTTTAGATAGACATACGACGACGACGACGACGACGACGACGAGTAGAGTTAGGGCGACGGGCAGATTGAAGAGGACGAGCTCTCATTGTCCGTCTGGATGATGCGGTTGTCCTGGTGCTCTGGTATGAAGACATGATGGCTATGTATTCTTCGCTCGTCTCGGGCCGTCGGTCTTGGCCATACTCGAGAAGCACATCAAACGCCGTTCGAGAGGCTACCAGGTCTCTAGCATTGGCATCGATGCCTCGCTGGACTAGGGTCTCGACTCGGTGCACGCAGCGGTCAACAACTTTAGAGTTGGCGAGATGGTGGAGCGCCGTCCAGCCTTTGTCGTCGACAGCATTGATATCCATGCCTCTGGCGAGCAGACGATCAAGGACGTCGGCAAACCACGCTTGGTCGGAACCGGAGGATATGTGATTGTCCGCAACTAGAATGTGGAGGGCCGCTAGGCCACCTTTTGCCCTGGCGTTGACGTCGATGCCACGATCCAACAGGGCCTGCAACACGGAGAAGTCGGAATCTCGGGTGTGCCATCGCATGTTCTCGGCGAATGTGTGCAGAAGAGTCTTGTTCTTCTTGCCTCTCCACTTGATCTTGATGCTGGGGTCCATCAGGTTCACAATGGCTTTGTTGCTCGTGTGTCGGCTTGCCAGTAGTTTGGCAATCGCCTTCTCTGGCTTGGATCCTCGAATGACATCTCCATAGTGAGTGAGTAGGAAGTTGAGACTGGTGTTTTCGGAATCAGATGGTGGGCGATCCAGGATGACTTGGAGAAAACTGTTGACTCCCTCTGGTGATTCATCGGGGAGGCCAATGCCGCGGCTGTACAGAATCTCGGCATCGTCTGCATTGTTGTCTTCCAGAAACCGCGTGACAAGTTCCTCCGATCCTTCGGGAATTCCACGGCGCAGGAGAGCATCGACGCAGGCTGGAATATCATGTTGAGTTTCATCGTCGGGGTCCCGGGCCCTCAGCGTAAGACGCAACAGGGACGAATCAACATAAGCACCAGCATCGACAAGCATGGCGAGGAGAGAGCTTTGGGCGGAATGGATGCCAATGGTCATGGGCGTTCCCTGATCATTGAGGGAGAGCATGTCGATGTCTGCCCCTGCCTCGATCAATGAGGCGACGATGGGCTTGGCTTCCTCGGCATCGGGCAAGGTCATGGCCCTGTGCAACGGGGTGAGTCCTCCGTCGTCCATCAAGTCCAGGTCTGCTCCCTTGGAAATGAGGTAGTTGATGACACGCAAGTTCTCCGAAGACTCCATTGCGTATGCCAGGGCAGTGTTGCCCCATTGGTCGGGCAAGTTGATGTCGATGCCGTATTGGAGGTGGAGATACCGGACGAGATGGTACATGCCGTACTTTGCCGCGACATGCATGGCGTTCAGGCGTCGTTGCGAGGATGGAACACACGGCTTGGTGAAGTCGGGCTTTCCAACGAAGAGAGACGCCCCCTTATTGAGCAGGAACTTGATGGTATGTTCGTGCTCTGCGTCGATGGCGCCGTAGAGAGGACTCATGGACCGATGAAGGTCGAGAGCCCAAAAGGGTGCCACGGCAATCTTTTCCACCCTCTTCCACGAGTCGATGTTTCCTCCGTGGTCGATTAGGATCTGGAGGATGTGGTTGTGGCCTTGGCTGGCGGCCACATGCATAGCATTGCCGTGCAACTCGTAACTTTTGCCGTCAAAGAAGGGCGACTCGGCGATGGATGACTTCATCCTCAGCGCCATCCTCACGACGGACTCGTACCCCTTGTAGGCACCCCACGACAGGGCGCGGGTGTGCTTTTCAGGCCCCCAGCGGTACTTGACGTCGTCGTGGTAGAGGGTCCAGGTCGCCGCGTGGTTGAGCGGCTTGACCTGGGCGGCGGCTCGGAGGTCGGCCATGTCGAGGAACTCTCCGAGGACGAGCAAGACATCTTGCGAGAGCTTTGTGAGGTGGTTTGTTGAGGACATAGTGGCGGTTGCTGGTCGCTGGTGATGGTGATGGTGAGTGTTAGTGATGAGTGAAGGGGAGAAGAGAAGATGAATAAAAGAGATCAAGATGGGTAAAAAGGAAACGAACCCGATTAGGAAAATTAAAAAAAGCGTTTGGGCTTTCAGATGACTCAATGAAAAGAGATAAACGATGGCAGTGTTTGGCACCAGCCGACCAGGTGCCTCGACAGTGAACACACGAACGAACTTGACTGAGAATTAAAAAAACTAAGTTAGACCATGGGTTTTATACCTTGACCTTTAAGTTTTAAAAATTCATCAAAATTTCAAGTGGCATACGTTTTATCTCAAAAGGTTGCTATAAAGTCCAAGGGTATTATCTCGTTATGTGTTTTCTAGTTCCTAATTCTCCCACTTGAACCTTTTATCTTTTCAAATAGTTAAATCCATTGAGGTTTGAGAGGAGAGAAACCATAAATCCGACTGGCTGGAGCTGGAGGAAGAAAATCGTGGTATCAAATAAACCTCAATGAGTACTAGCAGATCAATCCTGAGGGAGCAAAGCAGATTCGACACTTGAGCTCAATGAGGCCAGCCGCCATGCCTGGAACGGGACAGACCACAGCGAGGGGAATTCAGAGATAAACGTAGTAATGGACAAACGAAATTGAGGTGAGCAGAAACGAAATCTTGTCTGGTTTATACCTGAGGTGTGGGGAAATTTGACTTGGAGATGCGTTTCTTAATCTTGCGTTGACCTTTACTATATCTGCTGTTGTAATCGTGGCTTGATCGATAATGTGATTCTTCGCTGAATGATATTGAAAGAGTTCTCGAGGGTGATGATGAACAAACTTGGTTCTTTCTATGTTTTACCAATACTGTCTTTGTTTATCCTTTAGTTAGGTGACCCTCCAAGGCCGGACTGGATTCAGCCACCTCATCCATATTTAGAGGATGGCGATCCTATCAGAAGAGGACACCATAGGTTCCTTTGACGATACCATCACCACAGCCCTTCGAGGGGTACTCGCACTAATCCAGAGACGAATCCGCGACGCTCGCAACCACATTAATACGGAGGTCGCGAACCAGAACACTTGACGTCCTAGATCTTGTTTTGGTCTCGCAGTTTCTGGAGTTGTGTTTGTACGACCTGCCTGTCATCCGGACAGTACACCTTGAACCAGTACCCCCGCGGCAGACGAGAGGATGCGGCTACAGAGGCGCACCATACCAACGCCCCTACGGACCAGTCAGACCAAACTACGGACAGCCTACCTACGCCTACCATAACAACAACAGATACACAATACAAGGATGGAACAACCAGGCACACAGACAGCCCTTCCAACAAACCCAGGCCCCGGTCCAAACCCCGGGAACAGTCCCTTTCCAAAAGCCAATCCCACAGGTCATGCCCACTCAGAAGAACGCCCCAGTACAGAATCAAAGGGTCACAGCGCATTGGTATATAGTCAAGACCGATCGCCGGCTTGACACTACTGAGGGCAAAGTCAAGACTCTAGAGACCGACACCGGAACTCTGAAGAACAACATCGAGACGTGGACAGATCGAAGGCTTACGACAAGAACTCAATGCCCTCAGACCAAGTGGATCACCATCGTGTCCAAACTCTCCCGGGCTACGGCGTCGAGCATCTCATCTGTGGCGCTCAAAAGAGCCTTCAACCACCTCGCCATATCGGCTGGACTGGAACCAGGGACAACACGAGAGTAATTGACCAAGTGGAAAAATTCAACGAAAACATCAGGTATGGTAGGAGCCTCGCTCATCTGGTTCCACCGACTCATAACACACTGCCGAAAACGCGAAGCGTCACAGTCCAGCAGCTCCTCTGAAGATTCAGAGGATCATAGGCTCAAGAGGGAGCCCTCCGATGGGTGCTGAGGTCAAGGATACTTGGTGGAGGGGGATTGGGCTAGTGTGTAAGGAAGCTGAATGGGGAGATGATTTGTGATGGGGAAACGAGGGCATAAAGGGGCACACTGCTAGCTGGCTCACTGCGAGACTAACTCTCCCTTTACACCTTGCCTACCCCGAAATTTATTCCAGACTTATACTATGATGGTGATAGGTTGGTCTAGTAGATTAGGAGCTGAGGGGGAAAGAAAGGATATCATCAGCTTAAAAAGATGGCCTTGATGAAAAATTAAGGCAAAGGTAGAGAGACCAAGCCTTTAACCCATATCACTAGAATAAACACTACTTGACATCAGACTCACCGCATCCTAATTATACCGAGCCAATTCTCACCTCTGGCGAATCTACTTGTCTCGCAATCTTTAAACCCATGGTATAAAGCCATTTGGCAAAGAGTTTGTGAGACGGAAACATGGAATGTTAGGTCACTGTGGGGAGTTATCTTGTCACCTGTGTCGAGATGTCGACCTACTCTGCCAGGATAAGACTGGGCCTTCATCCAGCCGTTGCAACGGCAGCTCAGCTGCGCAGACACTACAACGGAACTACGCTGACTTCACAATGAACCATGAACTCGTGTGTGCATCAGTCTGCCTCCTGTGGTAATGGTTTCTCGTACACCCCCTCTCCCCCCTATCTAAACTCGTACAT